>JARJDZ010006036.1:0-100794 GCA_030264555.1 Aleochara sp. GC000083
TTCATATATATGACAAACTGTTAATCTACAAATTGTATACTCATATTTAGGGCAGAAAGACAACTGTCGATAGCCCTCTGGGAGTTCCCAGAAAATATAACATTATTATTATTATTATACAATTAAATTTAACAATCCACACAGAATAGATATTATCATTAAAAGTGATTATTCCTAATGAAATTAAATTTCGCATCATTAATAATAATTCTCAATGTACGAAATGAAACCCAAAGCATCTTTATAATTTTCCTCATCAAGTCACCAAAAAACAGTCGCTCTAATTGCAAATGAAATTAATTATACATGCATACTTGCATTCGTACCGCATGAAATAAACATGAAAATAATTAAAATGCGAATGTCGCGCGAAATCAACATCGTCCTTCACCGTGTTTGCTCTCTGCTTGTTTTCCGCTCGGAATGTGCACAATTCGTTTTCTTTTTTCGGCGCACTCATTCCGAGTGTCGTCTTTATATTGTGTCGCCGTTATAAATAAATAATCCATGTAAACAGACCAGTAGGAGCACCCAGCCGGCAGCAACAATATGTACGCTCATAAATGCTTATCGGTGAAAATAACTTGTTTGCTGATAAGGTTTGCGCATAAAAGCGTTCGCGTGTATTGGTAGCTGGATGTGAAATAATTCTTAATTTTGTTTGACGATGCTTGTGTGCGAATTAATTAATTAGCTTTGCAAATTAAGAAGGACGAATTTTATGAAATTATTAAAGAAATGAGATTACAGCAAAATAACGAAGATGGATGTTTTAAATCATAATTATATATGCACTTATTTCAGAATTTAATTCTTTATTTCAAAAGTTAATTTCTTGGTAAAGTTGTTATTCAGATTGCATAGCAACTGAAAATAACTTGCTAAAATATTAACCAGCCATGGTAAAATTTTTGCAATTCGTAGTGTGAAAATCTGAAGGAGTAAGCAATAGGTGCAAAAATAACAATTTTCATGTCAAGCTTCCTTCTATCAAAACATAAAGCATCACCGAAAAAGCAACCTAATCTAAATATAAACATTAGAAGTGCAATGCAATAACGATACATCAAATCGGTTTAAACGCGTATTATGAGCTAAAAATATGTCAAATATGACTCAACATTATTTACAACTTGAACCGTATCAAAACTCTGACTTAAAAATATGACAATGGCCGTAAAGTAAGCGGCCCCGAAATAGATCACAAAAAACAACAATAAAACTGTAACAACAGACGATGATAGCCAAAGAAACTCCCCGAAAGAAAAACACAAGGAGTAAACTTTTGCAATTAGTTAAGCGGACTGCGGGACTGAGTGGATGACTACGTACACACTATTAGCTTCCTCTTCTCGTATTCATGGACAAATAAAAGTGTCATTCGCAAGCATTTGTATTTGCAATTCAGTGCCAAAAAGTTTCCGCAGCCCATCCATCCAAACGCGCCAGCTGCCGCCAGGCAATTGGAGTGTGTAAAGGCATCCTCGTGACAAACCAGCTGAATATCGCACCGAGAGCTGCCTCTTCTCAACGAGTTTGATGCGAGAAAGAGAGTGGAAAGAAATAAATGTGGTCGAGCTGTATGAAGCTGCGAAAAGTTTGGCGAAACCTTCGCCGCGCTGCGCTTTGATGAAAACAACACACCTACGAACGAACGAACGAACGAATGTTGATCTTAAATATCTCAAATATCTTGCATTACACAATACAACAAGTGTAATGCGTTGCGTATGCGGGCTGCATGCTGCCAGATGTGTTCGGAACAATAACAGCTCGGAATGCAAATATTTGATGGCTCAGTTACTGAAATTAAGCAATCTTATCTTTGCAGACATTTGCACAAGTTGTAAGTTAGTTGTTCAATGAACTGTTTTAGTACCTCAGTAAACTTATTCTTTGCTTCAAATATCAAATATCTAGATTAGAGATTAGTTCGAAGAAGTTTAAGAAACACTGCTACAAAGTAATAGAAATTACTATTTCTTATAAAATACTCCTACCGTTTTATTAAAAAATTTAAAACTAATTGTCAATACAATACAAAAAAAAAACAAATGCCTTATGACTTTATGGAAATGTAATGAAAAAGATTACTAATAGTTATGAAACTTTCTGGATGCTCTATGAATCCCTTTGAAGAGTATTAAAATTCAACTTCACCTTCTACAGTTAACATTCTACTATGAAGTAAAGATCTGCAGAGTTCTAAGTTTTAAATTTGACTTTCATCATTCCAAAGAAGCGTAATACAATATCGCTCCTCTCCACGTTTAATGTTTTCACCTTTAAACATTCATAAAGAACTCCAAGACGAAACAATCCCATGATCTAAGCTGTCTTCTGTTGAGCTGCCTTTGAAATATGTTCTTCACAGGAGCCAAGAAAAGCTTGAAATTTGACTTCAAACATCCGACCACTTTGCCAGAAAATCGAAACGCAGTAATATTAAATTCTTTGAAGGGGTAAACCTAGAAAAGAGTCTCTACAATATAAGATATTTAAGTAACGCTCCACTCTACAAGATTTTCACTTTAGAACTCCAACCTTTGATGATGGGAATC
Organism: Aleochara sp. GC000083; assembly: GCA_030264555.1. Classification (NCBI taxonomy): domain Eukaryota; kingdom Metazoa; phylum Arthropoda; class Insecta; order Coleoptera; family Staphylinidae; genus Aleochara; species Aleochara sp. GC000083. Next base: position 2,562 of record JARJDZ010006036.1, read on the forward strand.
AAGATTACAGTGAGTTTATTAACTTGATCTAACTCTTCCTGGAATTATGAGATACTGGAATTGAATCAATATTTGCTGTTATAGTTCACCCAAAATGAAAATCATTGATCTTCCATTTAGGATTGTTCTATTGCTTCCAATAGAACAGATAGATAGATATCAGAAAGACAAACAAAATATTGTCTTTTAGTGAAATGGTTTTGAATTAGCGCAATTATCATTGAACATCACAGTCTTTGAAATAATCTTGAGAGAATAAAATAACAGAGATAACTATCAAATTCGGGGGGATCCCCTAAAAATTCAGGAAACTCTCTATTTGCAAATTGTAAATGAAACTTACAACTTTTGAGATTCCTTGTTCAAACTATGCTCTCAAAATACTAAAATAAAATAAAATATGTGCTATTATATAACAAGTATTTATAAATAGTGCGTAAAAATAACCATTTTCATTTTTTATCGAATTTCCAATTGGTCCTAACATTAAAACGATTCGTTTTCGATACGAAGTTGAATTTTCGGTGTTTGTGTGTATCATCTATGTTTCGGCATGGCAACGACATTTGCCAAAATCGGATAAACATAGATGTAACTCACAAAATATTAGTCATTTAGCATGTGAAATGCTAATAATTCCACAATTCCGCCGCTCAAATTTTATTCCTCGTGAAATATTACAAATTCCCACAATGCTTCAACAAATTCGCGGCGCGCCAGCGACAGAAGAGCGTATTATCTGTTGCACCGCTATTATTCCAATTATTGCTCATTTCAGCCCGTAAAACGCACCGTATTTATGGTTTATCTCGTTAAATATTGCGGTTTCCGATGCGATTCATCTGCATTTATCACGTCGTGCACAATGCGCTTTTTGCCACTGATGCGCGCTAAAAGTGAATTATGACATCAATAAATCATGTTTTATGTCACGCGATAAGTAAATAAAAGATATCTCGTTGGCGCATTGGATACACATAAACGCACCAACGACAGCGCAAAAATAATGCGTACAAGAGATGACAGAATATGATTTTTGCAAATGCGCCAACAATGCATTTGCACCCAGTGGGTTAGGGTGCATTATGTAAAAATAGAAGAATTATTGATTTTTTAAGTGGTCAATTGTCTGCTGGTCTGTGCGCAAGAAATTAGCATCCTGGTGAATGAGCAACCGGTGCACAAACCACCCAGTGAACAAACGAACCATCCAGAACGGCCGATAAGCGCTGGCAATAAAAAATATCGTTGATTAATTACATTCGGATTGATTGATTGCATGCTTAATTGAGCGTGGAGTGACATGCCGGACGAGTCACTCTCTTCGTTTCGATCCACAGCTCGTCGTTGCTGCCATTCACAATTCATCGTTATTACATTTGCTGTGGCCGCGCGCACCTAAAGAGAAAAACAAACAATTCTTTCGGTTTAATTATGCATTGAAGTGGTCCGCAGTCGGCCATTTGCTCGCGCATTAATAAGCGCTTTCACGCCGCTGATGTGCAATAAATAATTACGAATAAATAGTCGCTGGCGATGGAGGTGCAAATATTGTCTTAGATGTCGCGCCCCAGGTCGCTTTGCGAAATATATCCAGCAACACCGTTTCGTTTGACCGTATTCGATGTGTTTGTCCATATATTTTCTCGCATCCTTTCCGCGTGTCTGTTTATATGCCGGATGAATAATTCATCCAGCGTCCTCACCTAAATGCCCCGCGTGCTCGCTTCTTCGTCGCGTATTCGCATGGCGTGCTCCCACCTCGGAGCTCACTACAATTATGCATGCGATATTATTTTATGCGCTCTTTTCGACGCTTGCTTCATGTTCGCACGCGCGCATATTCCTTCGAGATGCTGCTGTACCTACTTACTCTTGATGCCTCATTCCGGCCGCGACGTGTTTGTGTTACTGGGTCAATAGCGTTGCTGCCGGGTGCGCTCGTTCGTCGTAAAACTGTGTCGATTACGAAATGCTAGCTACTTTTCGGCGAAGGAGCTTTGCAATCAATGCACGTCCTCGGCCCTTCCATGCCAGGCATTGCACGGAATTCGCCAAATTTATGCTGGCTGGATGTCGACCATCTTACTAGTGCTATCTACAAATTCACAAGAAGTTACAGCAATGAACTTTCGATGAACACGTTAATGATACTTTACTTTCACAACTTTATTTAAAAATCGTAGCCCGGGAAATTATTCAAATTTCAAAACTTTCTGGTGTCATCTGTCAAATGCTTAGGCGAGAGTACTCGATGTCACAGGATAAGGGAGTAATGACGGACCATTGGAACATGGGTTTTATGATAATGCCTATTGTGAAATCATACAAAGAAGACCCTAATATTCAATAATCTATGAATTTATAGGAAATGGGCGTAGTATACCTTAGATAAATATATTAAAAAAATTAGTTCATCAATTTCATTAGAAAATTGTAAAAGGTTTCAAGAAAAAATAAATTTCTAGACAGAGGGAGCCATCTATGTGGTCAAACGCAGAAACTAGAATACTTGAAGTTGAAGGATTTTCAATGATTTCTTTATATTATTTTATAATTATTAAATAACGTATAGAAAGTTTATATTTCAAAATTTAACATTAATAGTTCAAAACTATATTTCAGTAACAAGAAAACATTTCTAGTAATAAGTGGAAGTGGAAGATGTCATTTATCCTGTGTATGAGACCATCAAAATCAAAGAATAAACATCCAGTAGAATTATTTGCTCTAAAATTAACAGGTAACTAAAAATGAGCCCCCAAGGTATATAATTCGCTCTCATAAATAGCCTGAGAGATAAAGTTTCAAGTAATATTGCATATTTTCGTGACTTTGGACTAATTGCAGGTAATAATTGTCATAACCTCACTTTATAGTTCTTACAACATTAGCATTTCAGTGTGCTCCTGGAATAGCAGCGTTCAAAGTTTTGAGATAATGAGGTGAAGGCGGCGTTTCGTTGCCCCGTTATAAACACATTTAAATAGACCGGTCTGAATTGGGCGCATCGAATGCATCAATTTACAAACAAACCGAACGTGTTCCCAGCGTGCTGGCCGCAAGCATGGGCCCCAGTCGTCACGCATCCGAAACCCATTACAACCGTATGCAACGTGTGATGTTGTTCCTCGTGGAGCGAAGCCTAGGTGAGTTTATGACTTGCCTGCCATTGCCGAGTTATATTTAATGCACAAACAACGCGAGGCGTTCGCAGTCATTCGCATGCATTACATTCCATTACAACACGATGCGTGCGCGCTGACGGCATGGAACACCTCGCATTAGAGGTGTACGCATGGAGGTGTGCACGCATTGTTGCTGAGCAGGCCGAGAATCATATGTTATTTGTTTTCCTTCAGGAGTGCGCACCGAGAGCGTGCAGGACAACGCAACGAACGCTGGCAAGTGCGCAGAATAACGATCCGCTCTCCCCCTTTTACGCACGCCTTCCATGGTGGTGTGTGCGGGGATGCGCGCGCCTTCGAAGAAGCAGGAAGGACGCACTCCTGCTTCGCGTATTTCAGCCCGCATTTGGACGACAAGAAGGTGGAAAATATGCAACAGCCTGCCTGCAAAAACGCTGCTGGCTTGCACGGCCCGAACGCCATCCAGCGCAATGCGGGATGCGAGGATTGCTCTCCGAAACGGTGACAATATTTGGTGAAATCAATAGTCATGGCGGCGAGAAAATCAATCCCGCACGCCGCCACTGCCGCTGGCGTCGAGATATGTGCCCGCTACTTCCTTATTTTGATCATCCTTGCGTCGGCTTCGAGGTGCGAGACGGGCGCGAGGAGGTGCTGCGCACACATCCACCGACTGTTTGGCTTCGTCGTCCGTTTGGCCGCGCTCTGATAAGGCGATAACTCACCAGCGACAACAAATGGTTCGACGACGGGATGCGCGACATGTGTGCGACCGCGAGCTAGAGCATAGAGGCGTAAACGCATGGGAAATCTTAGCCGTGATGCGTTCGGCTCGGGCGGCAGCAGGAGGACCTGCAGCAGGCGTATTCAGCTGCAACGGCGTCAAATTGGGCATTCGCTCAGGTTTACCGTGAGGCGCTGGTGGCAGCGGCGGCGGTGGCGACCGCAAAAATAACACAATCACGTTCGCACGGGCGCACCATTCAGCACACAACTCTCGCAGCTCCCATCGCCATCGAGGAACGAATACCCAACCGGAATGGGACCTGGTGCAATGCGTGCACAAGTCTAATGAGCGCAGGATGCAGGCGGGAGCGCGCTTCTCTGGGTGTTCGCGCTTCGTGGGTTCTCAAGTGTCGTCCACATTTTGCTCGCCTGCGTCTGTGTCTGGTCTGGTCCGGTCTGGCTTCGGCACCAAGTGGGGCTCTCGCCGCTCGCGGTCGGCCCCGCTTGCAATGCACCGCGATTTGTGTTTGCATCCACTAACCTTGTATCATGCGTTGCGTGGTCGATAGCTTCTGCGAGTTATTCGAAGACATTTCTTGAATATTATTATCACTAGACACACTTTAAACTATATAAACATCGGATTTTGAACGCACAAATTATATACACACACCGTTCACAAGCTAATATTCTACTCAAGATGGAGCGAGCAGCGCGACCCAGCCAGAGCTCAGCTGCGCACAGGATGGCTCGCGTCGAATCGTTGCCACCGCCATCGTCGCATACACACACGCGCACATTCCTGCTGTGCCGCCTGCTGAACAAACCATGCGAGATCCGTACCTGCAGCGCCATCGTTTGCTAGCAGGATTGAAACGCACGGCATAAACAATCGTCCAAACTGCTCGCTTCAATTCGAACCTGCTGGCCGCATCTGGTGGATGTCTGCCTCCAAGGAGCGCATTCTGCAAGGACAAATTGGTTTAGGCACGTACTTGATGATAGACAACTTAACATTCACCGATAACAGGATACGACATGTTTCTAGAGGTTCATCTGATGGATTTATGCCTCGAAGGAGCGCATAACGTAAGCGCATTTTGTAAGGACGAATTTGTTTCGTCATATACCTGATAATAGGCAACTTAATATACACAGATAACAGGATACTCGATTTTGATAGGGCAAAGCTCTTTGAATTGTCATGAATGCATAACGGTCACATGTGAAGACCTGAAGAACGCTAAGATGGCTGCTAACGATTACAGGACTTGATCCTGAAACAACACAGAAGGAAAAAAGTCAAATCACTTCTAAAGTCAAATAGTTATAAATGACTTATTAAAAAAGGATAACAAAAAATTCACGATGGGTGCATAACACCATACAGTAGAAGTGAAAACGTCAACAGGGTTGTTTATACGAATTACAAAGCAATAACAGAGCGAAAGCTTAAGTCATGTCCTTTAAAATGCTCTTTGGATCATCAAAATCGGTCAAATAGTTCTTGATTTATATGAAAAAACATTTCTTATGACGATTTTCACATGGTGGGTAAAAGTGCACATGTTACACATCTGTTTACAGTAATGTTTACTTTTCAATCTATTCTATTCCACTCTTATGTAACTGCATCCATAGCAGGTGCGTCAATCTTCGTGCATCCAGTGTTTACTTGTTTGTTCTTCTATTGTATTCGAACTCCATTGAGCCGCATTCCTTCGTTAAAGGGTTAAACCAGTTATTAGTCAGCTCTTTTTGTGGAATGGGGGAATCAAGGTCATTCGAAACGAACCAGTTCTCTTCTAACATTTTCATCTCCGAAACTGATTCGATTGCATTCAAATTTTCAGGGATTGTTTATTATAAATTCATGGACATACTTAGAGATGTGCAATATCGGGAATCAATTTGTTCATAAATTATTAATGTTTATAAATAATGGTAATTCATTTTTCTTAGTTTCATTTGATTTTCTCTCAAACGGCTTGACCGATTTTCACCAATTATAAACTAATAACACTAAGATGCTTAACATATTGAGTGGAGGAGTTGTAAAATGACCGGGGGTAGTACTTTACTATCAAAAAATGAAACAATCGGTTTGAGATAACGAAAATATGAAACATGAAACACAATTTTAACATAATCAAATCCTGAATGCTACTAATAAGTAATGATCGAATTTACTAACTTCCGTTCTCGTTACGATATCAGTTACTGGTTTACTTATTGTTGTGTAAAATAAAGTACTTAATAATACGAATCATAACACGAATATCTGGAGTTAATTTCAAGTATTAAAAGTTCAAACATTCTGTAACATAACTACGAAAAATGAATGCGTTTTAAGTAATAAATATGATGACAGTTTAATTTCCCTGAATTGGATAAAAAAATACTGATACCTTATCTAATCAAATTGTGTGAAACAGCGAACATATGTTATCACAAAACATTCGTTGCTAAAATGTCTTCAGACGATGACTTGTCTGTGCCAACCGTTGAATTTGATGCAGGATCATACAACGAAACTACGCCCTCAACTTCCTTAGATGAAGGCGCATCTAATGCAGGTATGAATCGCCAATAATTCGCATATTTCAATGTGTCTGATAATACGCTTCATCTAGACAATGAATTAACCGTACCAATTCCTCGTTCTCGGGCAAATTCAGAGGTGCAGTTTGATGTGGAGATGATGTTACCAAGTCAATTACCTGGGAAATCAACACCTTTAATTAAAGATGTGGTACATAATAGAGGTATTCTTAAATAATTACAAAATATGGAATCAATTAATCGAAAGTGTTTCAGATATATTTTATTCAAAAGAAGACGCATGGCCTGTCGATGAATATCCGAAAACGCAGAGAGATCCTGGAACGGTAGTCATCTTCAATTTTGAAAACTTTGCAAATCAACGCCCTCGTGATGGCACACGCATTGATGTTGCATCGTTTATTGATGCAATTTCCCGAACTGGTTACAATATTGATTCACAAAAAATTTACAACAACTTAACAAAAACGGAATTGGAGTCAGCTATAAATTCAAGTACTGATGGCTATAATTGCTACTGTTAAGAGAATAATTTGCATTATCATTTGTAGTAAAAGCGGGCGTAGATACGTTCAACTGTCTGATCGTCCTTTTCTTGACGCATGGCAACGAACATAATAAACTCGAAACTTTCGATAAATCAGTTACCGTAGAAGAGGTCATCGAGGAATTTCAATGCGAGAAACTTAGAAATGTTCCCCAATGGTACACATTCCTGGTAAGTTTCTCTGTTGCATAAATGTCACCTTATTAAAGTATGCTCTTTAGGCGTGCAAGGTAGAGCACGAAAACAAACCGCCCTCTAAAAAAATTGTAAGTGATACTACATTTACAAAACGGCTGCCTGATGATGTTATCATTTACTATTCCACGATTGAGGGCAACAAATCCGCACGTACTTACGAGGAGGGTACTTGGGTAATACAGGAATTGTGCAAAAATCTACTCAGTAATGGACGCCGAGAAGATCTCTTCAATGTGCTGACGCGCACAAATAAATGCGTCGCCAACAATTATTATTCACTGCAGGAAGACAAAAGTATATTTCAACAAACACCGGTTATTGTCTCCACATTAACTCGGAAATTCTACCTTACAATGGACCGTAATCGAAGGGCCCAGTTGTACAACTATCGTAAAATTAAAGAAATACTTGCAAAAATTAAGAAATAGCCAGAATTTTACGAAGTTATCGATGTATTTTATTTTGCTAATTCATCAATAAATTAATCCCTTCTTACTCAGCAATTCAATCAATACCTTTATAAACTTTCACACTGTTCCAGTTTGTGCAATTGTTCTAATTAATGCAATTTGTTTTATCAAAGCCGATCTTCCATGTATAATGAAAAACTACTTGAAAGATTTTGGGCCATTATTTCAATAACTGTCATTAATTAAAACTCCATAATGATAAAATTGCAATTTATGAGATAACTAAACAATATGAATGATTTTAAAGTGAACCAATACAATTATAGCTATAACAATATAAAGTTAATAATTAACGTTAAGGGTTATTTTGACTGATATAATTGTCTATTTCTTTCAATCCGTTTGAAAATCGCTCATGGTAATAACGACAATCAGAAGCCTGCATAAAGAACCTTGCAGTGAGCGTTGAAACAATAAGAGGCCGTGATTGTGTTGTTGCAAATGTGACAATCTCAATAATATCTACAGTTTTCCCTTCACTTTTGATATACTCGCAAATATTATTAATAAAACCATCATCACGCAAAAATTCTGTAAAATAATCAATTAATTAGGAATCTTGTCGTGTTACCAATGCGATTAAAAATTACTTTTATCGATTGCTCTTGAGACAAGCAATAAATCTGCTCCTGGTGCAGCTATATTGTACATTCTCCGAGGTGGTCCTGCTCCATCAAACTGTTCAGTTTGAACTCCAGAAAAATGCGTCTAAAAATTAACGTGTAATTAAAAATCTCAATCGGGTAATCTTATCAGTTAATACCTGATAGAGGAACATTTTGGGCTTCCGGTTGAGACAATTTAACTTCAGAAATGGTTCCCACATGTCCTCAAACTTAATTTTTGTTTTACTATCATCACCAAATAAGCATCCTGCCGAATTTTCCTCGCCCTTACATAACACAAAAACGAAAATACCCTCCATGCGTCTTGTTAAACGTCCTAGAACTAAGATTATTTGTAATTTCATGCTTACTCAAAATTACTTTACTTACTCTCTTTAATATCATGTGAAATCTCTTCCTGAGAATTAAACGAATGTATGTGGACCGTGTATTCGTACAATTCGAAAGTGGTTTGCAACAAATTAGCATCTCTAACAAATTCCTTCCCGTAAAATATCTCCACGCAGACATTCTTTGTGGATTTCACAACATACTCATCAGGTAACAATTCCGACGAGGGTTTTAACTCAATTGTTTTTTTGTAACGTTCGGCAGGTCTATCATCGGTCGCCATATTGATGAAACTGAATAAACTGAATATCACTGATTAACAGGAAATTTGCTTTCCCGTGATTAGATAACGTATATAAAATAGAGCTGATAACAAAAACCTGATAGTCCATTACAATTCAAATGAAATATTTGATTGAAGCTTCAAAAATTATTTATTCATTATTTCTAATGGGAAGAAACCAAAGACAATTCTCCAATGCTGAATTAACTACCTGATTGGATGTGAAACTCTTGAGGCTTTTAATCACTTTTTGAAATGCCTCAGGATTCTCCCATTCACTATTATTCAGTCTAACTTTAGAGTGCAAATTAATTATTATTTCCACAAAAGAAAGTATAATATCATTGTCAATTGCACTCATTGATTGCCTTCCACAATCATTCATTGATATAATGAACTTTGCCAGAATTTCAAATATTTTCTCAACAATATATTTATACAGTTCTTGCAATTGGCCACATTCTTGTAGGAGTTTTATGTAGAAGTAGACTTGATATGATCGTGTGGACCAGCAAGTGATATTTTCCAAAATTAAATCAATTAATTCTTTAGAATTCTTCATATCAGTTGTAATACCCAGTTGATTTGCTCTCAGAATAATAGTAATCAGTTTGCGAAAACTACTTAACACACTCATATGTATTTGTTTACATTCTTCATTTACAATCAGCCTAGAAAAGAAAAAGGGTCAGCAAGTAAAATGCAAATGAATGATTTTATACCTTAAATAAATCAATGTAAATTTTATAATTATTTGCATTTCTTCTTTGGTAACTGATAAGTCATAATTAGTATCAATGCTATAACTAAATTCCAAGTCATATTTTTTATACTTTGTTAGCCTTTTGGAAATGTGTGATATAACATCTTTAAACAAATGACTGATATCTTCTTCTGGCAATACTGTACATCTTCGACACTCATCATCATTAATGTTTGTCATTACTCTTCTTTTCTATTTCGTTATAGCCACTATTGAAATTGCTCTTATAATAACATCATAAGTTTTGTCGTTATACACTTAATTAAAACCATAATATGCCTTCATTTCTTTTTGTTAATCACAGATTTCAACATATTTTTTGTTTACAAATAACCTAGATAGCTTGGCGGACGATAACCACACTTATGATGTTATGACTAGTGGGTTGCCTAGCACGATGCTTCTAATGCAAGTAAACACTTATTAGTAATAAGTGAACTAATTAATAAATTAGGCGTTGCATTGGACCCGCTCATTAATAGGAGCTGATATCATGTTTAATTAATGTTATCAATCAAGAAAGGAACACGTCAACGATGATTCGTGACGAGCATGCGTTCTTCATGTCGACAAAGGCCGTCAAAGAAGCGCTGAAGCAGCACGCCAGCGCGACACTACCTACACAAGCTAGCTAATTTAGCATTCCTGCAAATCCTGCAGTTTGTTTTCTAATTTGTTCATCTCTGCACGACTTCAAAGCGCCGGGCATATTGTGCTGGATGTTTGCGTTGTTTACGCGGCATTGGTTTACACGTTTCGCATGCGATTGCAATAAGATACGCCGTGGAAATATATACGCTGTGAATCCGTTCTCGATTACTTTGGTCATTTAACAGTCGCGTTGTAAGCAGCGGTCGCCGCATTTGCCAACGCTGACCAAAACGTGTAGCAGGTTACGCAGCCAGATGCCGTTATTACATTGAAGACTCAAGAATTAGCAGTGATTATCGAGTGGAATAAGAACGCATTTTGAGTCATAATGAGATTGTTACGCTACACCCGCGATTTGTTCTTGCGAGCAGTTTGCGTTGTCTATCTTTTCGCGTTTATATCGTTCTATGTGCAGATTCCAGGTGAGCAAAGCACGTCCAGATGTTCTGTTATAAATATCGATGATCACATACTATAATATCATATTACATCAACGTTTTGATTCTTTTTTCAGGTCTGTATGGTGATAATGGGATTCTGCCAGCCAAGGCTGTCTTGGAGAACAGCAAACACAAGACTTTTGCTGACAAAGTGCACTATGAGCCTACACTCTTATGGATAGCTTCATATGTTGGATTGGATACCAATTATGCTCTGGATTTGTTGGCCCTTCTTGGTGGTTTCCTAGCATTCACTGGGTAAGAGAAAACATATGGTATATTTAGTTCGTTTCCACTTGCAAGTTCTTGAACTGAAAGAACTAATCAGACAAACCCAATGATGACCTATCATGATCCTTGTTACCATGGCCTTGACATTTCAATATTGTACATCACAAAATATTCTAAAATTAACTAATTACAAATCCCCTTTTAAGTGTGCATCAAAACTTCCATTTCTTATGTTTGTATGTTTTAATTTTCAGATTTGTATCCCAGAAGTTTTGCACAATTCCTTTGTTTGCTGGTTTATGGTCTCTTTACTTCTCATTGTATCAAGTTGGACAAGTATTTGTGACTTCACAATGGTAAGATATTAAATGATCTTTATAGATAACTTGTAATTGATATTTTCTGCACTTGTGTTATACATTTCTGCAAGATATTACATTCCCAAGTACAAAAGTAAATCAGCTTTGCACACAAATCTCATTTTACTTGGCAGGTAAATGTTTTAAAAACAGTATAGAGAGAAAAGAGAAAAAATACTTCTAACTGAAAATTTTGTTAGTCGAGATTTATTGGAATTTAATTAATTGGTCAATGACATCAATATCAAATTGTATAATATTATTTAAATGAAAACCATTTGAATCAAATAATCAATACGTGTGAAAGCCGTTAGTATATAACAATGATTCAGTGTTTTGTATGATTTTGTATTAATTATATTTTCTTTTAGGGATGATTTGCTGCTAGAAGCTGGCTTCTTATGCCTTTTCGTCGCTCCATTGCTTCCCCATAAACGCCGAGGTTTAACTGTTGTACCTTGCGATACAATTAGTATGTGGTTGGTGAAATGGTTACTGTTTCGTTTCATCTTCATGTCGGGCGTTGTTAAACTGATTAGCGGATGCCCGAAATGGTGGGATCTAACTGGTAAGCATATTACCAAATATTTTTAATATGAGTAATATCTTCAATGATTTTTAGCACTCTCATATCACTTCGAGTCGATGGTATTACCAACCCCGCTTTCGTACTATGCCCATCATTTACCCTTATGGGTCATGAAGCTTACGGCTGTTTTCGTGCAAGTCTCGGAGTTGTTACTGCCGTTCTTATTTTTCATTCCAGTGCGAAGCGTTCGTGTAACCGGCTTCGTCTTTCAAATCATCTTGCAAATGTTCATCGTACTCACCGGAAACTTTTCATTCAGCAATCTTTTAATTGTCGCGTTACTGATTTCGCTGCTCGATGATCATTTCTTTTACAAGATTNGTTCGTGTAACCGGATTCGTCTTTCAAATCATCTTGCAAATGTTCATCGTACTCACCGGAAACTTTTCATTCAGCAATCTTTTAATTGTCGCGTTACTGATTTCGCTGCTCGATGATCACTTCTTTTACAAGATTCGCAACGCGAAAAACAAGTCGCGCATTTTACCAAATATCTTTAACGTTTTGTTACATGCCGGTTTGTGTTACGTCGTCTATCTTCTGTACAAGTTCAGTTATAATGAGAAAACGGGTCAAATTGATGTGAAGATTAACTTCACTCGTCAGCAATTCGACATGGGCCTCCAATATTCGGTTGTGGTCGCTACGTTCTTGGGATCGACCACTCTCTTCATGACGATTCTACATGCACTGGCAAAATCGGCGAATGAATTCTCCGGTACAATGAAGTATGTGAATTTGGCGAAAACAATCCTGTTTTCTGCCATTGCCCTGCTGCTCTTCTCGGGTAGCTTGGTTCCGCTGCAATCGTTGCATAAGAACACCAACAGCACCATTCAGACTGCACAGCGCACGTTTTACAATCGTTTGCACAAGTTGCACGCCATCAACGAATACGGCACTTTCTTCAAGAAAATGTCCGGCGTCAACGGCCGACCGGAAATTATCCTTGAGGGTGCTAACAACATGGAAGGACCTTGGCAAGAATACAACTTCTTGTACAAACCAGGCAACGTGAATCATTCCTTACCCTTTGTTGGTAAGTTTCAAAACTAATTTGTATACGGCTATATTACATTTTTCAATTATAGCACCTTACTCACCCCGTTTGGATTGGCAAATGTGGTGGGCGGCTTCATCTCAATACCAAAAAGAACCGTGGATGTTATCGTTAGCTCATCGATTGCTGGATGGCCGGCCAGAGGTGGTCTCTCTCTTGGCACCATCACCATTCAATGACAAACCGCCGAAATATGTACGGGGATCAATGTACACGTACCGCTTCGCGCCACAGAACGAGAAATATTCATGGTGGAGGCGGGAAAAGGTGGGCGAATACTTCCCAGCATTTACGAAAACATCGCCAACGTTGGTTGACTATTTGAGAGCTAGAAACTTGCTTCCCACGCCCAGCAAGGAAACCATCAATCCGATTTGGAAACAGATCCTTGAAGCCATTCGTTTTGTTACGAACCAAATTGAGGGTACGCTTCTAGTGTGGTCGGTCTTTTTATCGGGTTGTGTACTGATTGTGACGTCTGCGAAGATGAAGTAAACGTCGCACATCCGTGGTAGCAATCTTAAGGGATGTTAAAATTGGAACCAAGAGCTGTCCACTGCATAGTGCAATAACACCGCCATATGAAATTAATTGCGTGCGCTGTGGCACGAACTTAGTAACGAATAATCTCATCACTGTGTGCAACATTTTTGTCACTGTTTCGATTTAACATTTCTTAATATGTTTGTTATCATCCCCAGTTTTTATGTACATCTATGTGGATCACATCAAGCATCTTGTACCCTCAGCACCCTTTAACTGTGATGTATGTGTTTATTTGAGTCTCGCATTTATATAACAATTCGTAAATGCATTTCATATTATTTTGCATTTGTAGGAGACTGGCATTTAGGCAAGTTTTTGTGTGTGAGATTTTTAAGTACAATAGATATTTTTTACAAATATCAAATCGCATCAATAATCACAATATATCACAGGTACATAAATAATTGAAGAAATGAGTAATAAATAAATGAAATTAATAAATCATGAAAATCAGAAGTTTGTTTCAAGTCTGTTCAAATTGGAATACTTCTTTTTATACTTTTCAACTTCTGCAAGAGTGAAATTTTCTAATTTATGTGAAAACATAAACACTGCTTTTGATACATTGTTTATAGCTTTGGGAATAGCAGGCACTTTAAACTGTAATGTTAATAAGTAAATACAATTGCTTGGAATAATTACAAATTTGACTCTTTACATAGGCAACCAACCGGACAATTGGAAACATTAGGTGTAAAATATCTGGAGTAACTATGACCTACAAAATCTGAAGAGGTCAAACAGCCATGATTATTATATATTATTCCCAGTTTCTTACAGTTTTATGGCCCCACTCATTGTTATAAAGTACACTCATCTTTCAATGGGCTCCTAATCGTCAGTGCATTTTCAAATATCATAAATAATGCGTAAAGATTACTTTTGGAAATTTACAATATAATTTTGTATTTTAAATTAATAACTGGTATATTTTTTGTAACGTTTTATCGTATGTACGCCACTGAACTGCATACTGTCAAATCTCCGCCATGATGGATTTGAAAAGTAAACAAATGTAAGGTTAATTCTAGATATTTTTCCATCTTTTACATGATTTGTCCACCCACGTGAAGTATATTTATTATATTGGTTTATTGTACTATATAACTTAAATAACAGAATTATTTAAACAATTTATTGAAATTGGATTTTATAATGTCAACCATGAAACATGGAACTCAAGAAATAACAGATCCAGTTGAGGAAATGTTGAAGAAAACAGGTTGTATCGAACTTCATTACAAAGTACAGGTAAAGATCAGCATTGCAGTTGCACATCATTATTCAAACAATTAATTTATTTTAGGAATGCATTGCTATTACACAAGACTGGAGAAAATGTCAAGATATTGTTGGTGAATTCAAGCAGTGCATGAGTAAATATGCTGAGCAAAGACGAACTGAACTAAACTCATCTTCATAATGTTCAGAAATATTATACCAAAATTATTAGTGAGTGCTTCACCAACAAAAACTAAAATGGTGCTAGTTGTTAGGTCTGATTTGAAAATGAGCTCTGGTAAAGTGGCCTCACAATGTGCTCATGCTGCTGTTATTGCATATCATCAAGCATCAAACTCAAGCAAGAGAACTCAAATACAGGTTGCAAGACAGTGGTTTTTAATGGGACAACCAAAAATTGTTCTTAAAATAAATAATGAGGAAACAATGAAGGAATTATATCAAAGTGCCATAGAAAGTAAACTGAATGCTGTTTTAGTTCATGATGCTGGGCGAACTCAAATTGCATGTGGAACTTTGACAGTATTGTGCATAGGTCCAAATGAACAATTGCAAGTAGATGAATTAACAAAGCATTTAAAATTGTTATGAATTGTTATAAATAGTAGTAAATAATTAAATTTGTAAAAATCAATACAGAAACATGACTAGTGGCGCCCCCAAAGTTGTGTGAACGCTTTACGTAAGTGGATGTCGTTTGACATATCTTCAAAGGTTATAATGGACAAACCAGGAAATTGGCGAGCTGAAGCGAACTCCGTAATTAACGAGGTCGACAAACATGTGAGATCTATTAAATTGAGTCCGAAATTGGAGAGTAACGACCGCCACATATATCTGAACCTGACCACCATCGAAAACCACCAGTACTGTGTCGAGTTGTCCGGTAAGGGCTTTCGCATTGTCGGGAAGGCCTACGACCTGAGGAATGAACCAAGCGAGGAATACTTCGAGACACCATACAGCTTGATATCGAAAATCAGCCCCATGTATAACGACTCCTTCGGCCGAGAACTTATGGAGAAGCTAAACAAATTGCACAATAATCAAAAGAGCTGAATTGCCTGCAATACAACCAGCAATGTGTTGACATTTTTGTACATTTATATTATGAGTCAAGTATGGCAACAAACCAAAGAGTACAAGTAGAAATTTTATATGGAAACTAATCTACACGTAAATATACCGAGTCGTTATTATTTGGATTTCAAATTACTGAGATGGTGTAATTTATCGCGTTTATGTAATGTGCAACAGATGCAAATAATAAATTATCCTCGTACAATGTGAAGTGCGCATTCGGATAGATTCAACATGAGTTATTCATGAGAGCGTTGTCTCCGGCTGTGATCAACGAGACGAAAATAGTGCGGCTGTTGTGTAATTATTTAAATATTGTTTCGCCGCTTATATCAAATGTAATCAGCACGCGTAATCCATTTGGAGCCGAATTATTCCGAGCATTACGATCGACCCGACCACCATCGCTGCGAATACTCAATTTGCAGCAATTCTCGAGATAACAAAAGGATAGAACGCAAAGCAGTAATGCTAAGTGCGAACACTTCGAGGAACGACAATAGTCGCAAGCGGAGCAGGCGTTCATATGATGGGTATATTTGTATTGAGCCGAGTGTTCTCGTATTCGAAATTGTTTCCCAAACGATCGTCGTCGCTTTTATAAACATCGCAGCCGCACTCAACTTGTACACGTCCAAACGCACATGCTCTCGCTAGTCTTGCCAATTATTTTGTTTGCTTTGCTGCAGAAATACGTAAACACTGAAAACGCGTACGTCTACCTGCACAGAAGGCTGCACTGCATGCGATAAAAGCGCGACGTCGACGGCAACGAGAAGTTGATAGAGATAAACTTGATTGATAAGCAAAATATATTTATACAATTCAAGTGCAAGTGTATGCGTGCGTGCGCCCATTCAACTTACAATTAGTGATTATGCGATAATGTGTTCAGCAAGCTAATGGTGATACAGTGTGTGCTAAATATTAATCAATGTGCCTAAATCCAATTAGGAAAGTATGAAATTCGCCGAGCATTTGGGTGCCCATATAACACCAGAATGGAGAAAACAATATATAAATTACGAGGTAATACTTTTATTCGTCTTATATCAAAGATGCCTTTGTTCGATGTTGATCTTACAATATAGAATAATTCAGCTGAATCATGAAACGTTCTATTTTCTAAAAATACGTACAAATGTTGCACAAAACCAGGAGAGTCCCATAAGAATCATAAACAAGAATTTAGAGGTTACTTTTGTGAATGTCTCAATTAATTTTTTCTTCTTTCATGCGTGTAGCGCTCCTAGTGAGTTGTGCCAAAACACATACTTTTATGTGCAATGGTATTGTCGTAATGTGATTCACACACCAGTGGTGTCTATTTTGCGTCAATACTGCATGTATTCATGAAGGGAAGCATCATGTGACTTCCGAATTAAATTTAAAATTTCTTCACTATTGTAATTTTTATGTTGAAACTTTTCGTTTTGAAGGAAATGAAGGCTATGCTCTACATGGCTGTGGAGCAGTCACCGTCTGCCGAAAGCGTAGACCCAGATATACTTACCCGGCACTATCGGAACTTCGACGAGCAATTTTTCCACTACTGCGATAAAGAACTGAAGAAGATTAACACATTTTATGCAGAGAAATTGGCGGAAGCGACAAGAAAGTTTGCGACACTTAATACCGAACTTAAAACGTCGTTATCTGAGGCGCGACATCGAAGCAAAAGCAAGTTTAAGGATGAGGAAAACAAACGAGTTGCGATACCATCGCGCAAAATACAGGAATTTAAGACTGCATTCAGCGAATTTTATCTCAGCTTAATTTTGCTACAAAATTACCAATCTTTAAACCATACAGGGTTCAGGAAAATATTAAAAAAACACGATAAGGTAATAGTAAATCCTCGAAGTTAAAAGAAAGTCTCTAAAAGTTTGTTTGAAATTTTAGTTGTTATCCGTTGATTTGGGGCGACAATGGCACATGGAAAATGTGGAAGCATCGCACTTTTACACGAACAAAGACATCGACAAGCTCATCGCGGACACGGAGTCGACCTTCATCAATTCCCTGGAGAGTGGCGATCGCCAGAAAGCAATGAAACGCTTGCGTGTGCCACCATTGGGCGAGCAGCGATCACCTTGGACGACATTCAAAGTTGGACTCTTTTCCGGCTCCTTCATCGTCCTGCTCGTCGCAGTCGTCCTCTCCGCCATCTTTCACGAAGGCACTGCCGATAACATACGTATTGCATTCCGGCTGTATCGCGGCCCTTTACTCATCATCGAATTCCTCTTCCTCATCGGCGTCAACGTCTACGGCTGGCGATCGAGTGGTGTTAACCACGTACTCATCTTCGAACTGGATCCTCGCAACCATCTTTCGGAACAGGACCTCATGGAAATCGCCGCCATCTTTGGCGTCGTATGGACGCTCAGCTTCCTTAGCTTCCTTTACAGTTCCTCGCTGAGCATTCCCGCCTACGTTAGTCCATTCACACTGACTATTGCAATGATCATATTCCTGTTGAACCCTCTCAAAATCTTCCGGCACGATGCACGATACTGGTTCCTGAATATCTGTGTCCGGATGATTGGCGCTCCATTTTTCCATGTTAACTTCGCTGATTTCTGGCTGGCTGACCAACTTAACAGTCTTGTTGGGGCGTTGCTCGATTTTCAATTCCTCACGTGCTACTACGGCCTTGGGGACAGTTGGGAAGCGCCCAGTGATGACACGATGACATGCCAGGAGCGCAATTTCATCGTGAGACCGTTGGTGAATTGTATTCCCGCATGGATTCGCTTCGCTCAATGTTTACGTCGATATCGCGATTCGAAGGAGGCATTTCCACATCTCGTCAATGCGGGCAAATATTCAACAACCTTCTTTGTCGTCATTTTCGGAACGTTGCGTGCTTACTATAATGGTTGGTAACATTCTGCTCTAGTATTACGTCATTAATTAGCAACTTGAGTGCTTTTAATTATCGCTAATGAATATCATTGAATTGCAGATCAATACAAGGACCCAATGGACAATCCGTACTTATACTTGTGGATTGTAGCATCAATTATTAGCTCATGTTACGCCTACACATGGGATATCAAAATGGATTGGGGATTGTTCGACAAGGCCGCCGGCGAAAATAAGTTTCTACGCGAGGAAATTGTCTATTCCTCAACGGTAATGAATTATTTCCACTGGTTCTCTTCATTTTATAATATTGCCACTTCTTTCTGTAGTTTTTCTACTATTTTGCCATCGTTGTCGACCTTTTGTTGCGTTTTTCTTGGGCGCTATCGTTTTACTTGACGGACAACGGCATCGTAAGTGGTGACCTTATGACGTCCGTTCTGGCGCCGTTGGAAGTCTTTCGGCGCTTCGTATGGAATTTTTTCCGCTTAGAGAACGAACATCTCAACAATTGCGGTAAGTTCCGTGCCGTGCGAGATATCTACGTGGCGCCAATCGACCAGTGCGATCAAACGATCGTTATACGCATGATGGACGAAAGCGATGGTGTCGTCAATCGCAAGAAAAAGAAGCCGACGAAGAAGAAGGAAGACAAGAAAGCCCTGTTGCATGAGGACGTGCTCAGCGTGAACTTGGACTCTAGTAGTCCAACGTCAACGATTCACTAAATGGGCTTGAGGACTACACGCATGAACCAATCGAATAAACTCAATGAACAAGGTAACAATCGACCAATTTTGATACAACATACTTAAACGTTTTCTTCAATGGAGTTGATGAATATTTTTCTATACACACACAGCAACTTATACATATACATTATTCACTTAAGTTTAGAAGTACTTAGCTACCAATTAGAGAGACATTCTTAACTATATATAAATATGATTTTATGTGATTGTAACTTGTGCAGGCCCATTCCGATTCTTTAATTTTTAACTTTAGATTATTATTTGAGATAGTAAACGTGATTGATTGATTTTCAAGTATGATGTATGAGTTATATGGAATTTCCATTAGTATATATTAATGAAGCGCTCAATTAAACGATTTATTTATTCGATATCTTTTAGTGTACAACTCAGTATTATACCGAAGGAAAATATGATTTTGTTCAGCGATTGCGGTCTCAAAAGGTTGCTATTAGTCCTAATGTCGTAGGTGCCTTACTTAATGTTGGCCATGTTAATGAAGAGAACATTTACTGTTTGAAGAGTTTACCTGCTTTCAGATTTGGCTAAAATATCAATTAGGAGAGTTTAATTATATATGCTGTGATTAATTTTGATTTCTCTTTTATATTGTTATAAAAGTGGATTTTCAAATCAACGGGGTAAATCATTAGTGAAACTAAGACTGCTTGTACACAAATAAAGAACAATAGAACATGTATGTATACAGTTTGAACTTTTGTATTTGTTATAAAAGTCCAATTTTTAGTTATCCTTTATAATGAAAACAAAAACTAATTCTACCATTTTGAAATTCAGCTCATTTAGATCATTTTCTGAACAATCTTAACTAATAAATTATTTAATTTATTGCTTGGGTTTAAAAGTTAAATTTGCAGAATTTTTCGTGAACAAATCCTCTCTTATTCATGAAGTGCATACAAAACTTTTCTTTTGACCAAATCGATCTAATAATAAATTTGTTGTTGAAATCTTAAACTTGTTTGCTGACGTAGGCTAAAAGTTGAAAATTAATTATAATACCAAAAGCATTAGTCACGAAAATAGTTATAAGTTTTTAGTGATTTCCATTTCAGTTTCTTTCTTGTTCTTGAAGTTAATAGAACATTATTCAATGATTTTCAAAGGACATAGAAAACTGGATGAAAATTTTTCAAAACATCAAAATGCGCTTCATAATTAAGATTGTTAAAACTAGACATTGAAACATCAAGTAATAATTTATTGTCACTTTAATAGCATCTTCACCTCAGGCAATTAGTTACAGTCTCGAGGACAAAATGTCACTTAATTTGTTGACGAATAAATACTTGTAATGTTGTAATATTTTGTGCGCTGTAGTGCTTGCTAATTCTCGGTAAAAAATCGTTGCGGAATTTTAAGCTCGTAGGATCAATTTTTTGATATCAAATGCGTATCTAATAAGAATTTTAGAATTTGATATTTCATTAATAATATTTGTGCGCTCAGCCTCAAAATTTAAATAGTTCAAAATAAGTTTCTCAGACTCATTGAAATAAATGCGCAACTATTTCAAACTATAGTTTGAAAGTAAGTAGCAACTCGAACTACAATTAAGAAAGATTGCAAAGAAAACATTACGTTAGAAAATAGAACATTTTCGATTATGCAAGAACAAATAAATTATGATTTGCATTGTACGTTTTGCAATCTTTAAGTATTCAGCCAACATGCATTGGAAACAGATAATTTTGCAATGGTGAAACACCTTTTGAAAATCACAACGCAGAAAATGAATAAATTCAACTATTGACACCCAAGTAGATTACACATTATTTGCGCGCTTGTTCGTCTTAATTAACTTTTCGTCGAACATCTCCGCATAAAGACGCGGCTTCAACATGTGGAAAGTATCAACATTGAAGCACGCCTGTTCAAGCATTAGATGGACGGGTTTAAAGGTATGAATAGAACGCATAAAACTATGAGAAACACGGCAATTGCAGTGGATTCTAGTACGGCGTGGAAGCCGGCTGCAAAGGTAAGACGCGTCGAGGTGGGGCTACTTCCATTGACTCGCCAGCATCGGCATGTTACTTTAGTCAACAAACAACCAACGCACCAGTCGCGACCGCGCGCGCACACGTTCCCACGGCCGCATCAATCCGAAAACAACAATAACAATTCGATTGCAACTTTTCAACTCGCTATCGCGGTTCCTGTCTTAGCGGGCCATGTCGGACGGTGATAACGGCCGTCCAGCCAGCTTCTACGACAACTACGGCGGCGATGACGGCGCGTTCGATGGATACACGGATGACCGCTACGAGCGGCTGCGGAACGAGATGCTCGGCTACGAGCGGGCGAAAAGCCCCACGCAGACGATCTCCCTGCTGACGACGGTGCCGCAAAACATCACGCCGATGAACATCGGCAGCAAGCATGCTCCGACCAGGCAGAGCCTGCGACACAGTCGGATGATTGTGATGAATCGCCACAGCGCAGGTAAACAACAGAAAAAACTCAATATATCACCAGGTTACATCCTGCAGGCTTCGCGTATTTGCGTAGAAGAATATGTGTCATGCTTGCATGCCGTTTGATTTCCGATAGTTCACTGTTATACGGCCAATGAGGCGTTTGAAATCGGTGCATTGAACGTTGAGAACGGACTTCCGGTTTAGGCGTCTGTTTTTTGACTTATTTGCGCGTCTCTTCCTTCATGCGCGCTAAGTAGTACGTGCGTGTATTTTAAGCATCAAGCGCACAGAACAATAAAAACAAATACCGGAAACATTTTCATTTAAGTAACTTTGCGTCCACATGCGGAGCTATTCGGTTTAATAATGAGTTTTGATGCGGTGCATGCTCATAATTTCGCACGGTTACCGCGCAAATCGTGTCATTGTTCCCTTTTTTCACCGGTTGTGTTATTTATATTGCGTAGACAATGCGCAATTTTCACTGTCATTATTTACGAGACAAAAAGCAATTTTGGTCTCAACATTTCCTTGTTACTTAAGTTTTTTGTGTCCGTAATTAGCAAACAACAAAATGTCTGCGTACAAGAACAATTATATGCCGATTAGTTGAACAATTCCTGGTATTTTTTTGCTTAATTATGTGCAATATTCCACGTTTTTTTTAATGAAACCATTGCGGTTTGCTTTACATGTAACGTGTAACACTTTTACTCAGAGACTAATTGCGTTACTCCAATTAAAATGAGACAACGCTCCATTACACGTTTCTTAATTGTTATGGCGCTACTATTAATATATATTACTAGTGCAATGAATAAATTTAGTTTTTTGTTTTTGTTTTTACATCTTCAATGTTTCTGGTTTGACCATTGTAGTAAACATCAATCAAATTAGTTGCAATGCCCGACAAACAAAAACAAGTAAAGTAACTTTTGAATACTTTCCTCGGATGATGCTACGTAAATAACTGATAATTGTTTATTGGAATCTCTATGAGGTAATTTAGCCAACACATTTATTTTCTCCATGACTTCATTTCAGAGTGCACCTGTATCTAAAGTTTGAAAAGTTTTAACTATTTAACTTTACTAAAAATTTACCTCTCTGAAAAAGTATGCATACATTAGAGATTAGTACGCACCGTAAGTTTTATACAATTGGATTTTCTTTGCTTTTGTGTCGTGCACCTGGTTGTTTGGTTGGTTTTCCTCTTAGACTTCTTGTATTCGCTTGGCTGCGTTCTAGTCTTTCATGAATTCATCGCAAGAATTGTGAGTCATGTCATGTCAATTCAAAGAACAAATGAAAAATTCCTGAAGGCCGTACATTCCAACTTTGAAGAATAATGAAATAAATACTTATGCTTATTTGTACATGGTGTTGCAGTGCCCAATGGGAACAGCCAATTATCGCCTATGCAACGCCAGCCCATACAGCGATTTCATAGTTTGGCAAGAGTCCTCGTCATTTTGCAGTGCCTTTTTGGTGTTGTAATATGTGCCCTCTCCTTTTGGATTTATATCTTTGCACCGAACATCAAGCAACGGGACAATCCATATTGGTCTGGTATTCCTGTAAGTGTTTTGTATGCATGTTTCAAACTTTTCGTGAACTCTAAGGATTACACCTTTTTGAAATTTTGGAAAATGTTGTCATCAAAATATTATAGGAAAATAATATGGCTTATTAAAGTATAAATCCTTAAAAATATCCAAGAATTTCGATTAAAACATAACAGTTTCTGGAAACACTCATAATGGCTATAAATGATGATACTAAAAATAATATAAGGGAACTTTCTTCAGGTCTTAGATAAATTAGATAAATTAAAGCGCCCTATTATATCAATTCAATAGCTTTATCATTAAGCGCGGTTTCATTAAAAGTCCCAAAACTGCGGGCACTCAATAAATTGATTGTCTGTAATAGGCAAACTTCAATATGATACACATCACACTAATTAAATGAATTGTTTAGTCGACATTACATTTGAATTTATTACATTTTTTCAGTTGCTTATATCAGGATTGTTTGGCTTACTGCTGGTTTGTTGTTCAAGGGACCAACTTGCGCCAACCCCACGTAACATCATCACCTACTCAACAAAGGTACGAAAGACAGACGCATCCTCATAAATATTATGTTAATTTGCCAATTATTGCAGATCTTGAGCATATTCTTGAGCGTGGTAGCAGGTGCAGTATGCCTGATTGCGAGCGCATTTGCATTCCTCCATTTGCTTGGCCTGGCATTCATGGACTGCGAGACTGCGCTGCATTTTAACAACACCTGCATCTGCACGACGACGAACGCGACTAGCATTCCGCCATTCGTAATGGCGCAGTACCATTACAAGGACTTGCAATGTCCTGAACTGAACAATTTCTTCGTCTTCCTCTTGATCGGCTCGTGCGGCTGCAATCTTATAGCAGGTGTGCTCACATTGTGGTTCGTATACTTGCACTGGTCCAGCCGGCGTTATTTATACGATTATACGAAAGTCAATTCGCGCCCAACGGACGCAAACGGCATTAATGTACATTAATCAAATTATCGTCATGATAAGTTGATAGATTAGGCAGCTAACAGTGACAATGTAAATATATAATTTATGTAGACGGAGATTATACCAAAGCATACACATATGAATGATATTTTAAATATATAGATAAAATTTTCACGTACAATCTTGCTTAACTTACTTAGTAAATACAATATAAAATATTCACTACCTAAATACGATAGGTAGAAGGGTAACTTACATAAAATCTTCATTTATAACAGAAAATTCTTTAAAATGTACTCACTATGTAATGGCATAATACGGCGAGAATTGGCTGATTTCTTAAAATTTAAGTACGCTTAACAGTTAATTCTTGACCTAATTGTAAGTGATAGATACTTCAGGAAGACATCAGATTAACATGTTGTGGAGGTGGCGTTAAATTGTTCTGGTGTTCGGCCCTCCACATTGTTGAAACCCATGTGACCTTTGTAGCTGGATCCGGGAAGCTGAGAATGTGCCCAAAATACGGTCGGGTTTTATTTCGCTTAGGGTATTCAGACCGAGGAAAGAATGTTATGGCGAAAAGCGCAGAACGTTTTGGTTCACACCCAAAATACACGAAGATATCTTCGATATTCCATTGGCCCAACAATGTACTCAAAGGCTGCAAGACAAAAGGAACGATTTTGATAACTTTACAATATAGACCAGTTTAAAAACATTAGCAATGAATGATTAATTGATTACTGATTGATGAATAAGTGCCATAAATTATACGTACATTTCGGTCTTTGTAGTATGTTAGCTTCGCTTGTTGGAACTCGAATTTAAACGACTTGCAAGTTCTCGTTTTGCTATCGGCGTATTTCAACTCAGTGCTTAGTGGTAGATTGTTATCGTTGAGATATTCCCAATATTTTGAAATGTTATTCAGGATAATACAGTTGTCTTTACAATCGGCATCATCCCAGTAACTCCATCGCATCACAACATCCAAAACCTGGTAATTATTTAAATATAATTTATTTGGAATAAGTTTTGTTAGTCATTACCTTTTCGGAATGGTGAATTGGGCGTGTTAAATTGTCATTTAGTACCAATTCTTCCAAAACCAACTCGTGAACTGGAACGTTAACTTTGCCACTTAATTCGCATAAAATTTCATACGCCGTTTTATTAGGTCCAACCTGTAAATTTTGGATTAAATATTAAATCGCATCTTAAATAACGCATTAGACGTACCAGCATGTTAAAAGTCTTGCCCTCCTTATTATACAAATACACCCAAACTCGGAAGTCGCCTGAAGATTTAATATTCACAGCGCCCTGAGGCGAATTGGAATATTTTTCCAGAATTGAAAGCATCCTTAATTCCTGCTCGCGCACTCGTGGATCCTCAGGGAATATGTGTTTATATAATTCTATTAACTGCGCGACTATCTGTCTGTCTTTTTCACCATCATCGGTAGCCTATAAAATATTTTCCTAGCAAATTTATTCTTTTGAAAAAAGGACATTTACTTACACCATGCAATAATGTGGGTCCCCAAATGGAAGCTAAATTGCTTATATTCATCAAGTTCTTCTTACTTTGCGAACTAATAAAATGTAAATGCCCAAGAAGCCTTTGAGCTGTATTATATGCAATTTTATGCAGTTGGTCGAAGATGCTTTTGTACATTCGAACCCTTTCATCCTTATTCTTCACCACTAAAATACGGAAACTTAATATCGAGTTATTCCTGATTGATTGTATAGATCTTACGTGAAACTTGAAACATGTATTGCCTCTTGCCCGAATCGATGAGTGGCTCGGCCAATTCGCGGAAGAAGCGTTTGAGTACGTTGGCGACATCGTGTGCAGTGTATTTGCCAGTAAGTTGAACGCTCCATGCGTCACTGCGAAATTGATTCATCAGTTCGGCGACCGTTGAATTGCTGCCCGCTCGTCGATAAATGCCCTCGCTCATACTGCCATGAACGTACACGAAGTTGATGCACTTTTCAACAATGACTGGCACATTGTTCTTCGTTAATTGTTGATGATTCAAATTGGGGCCGTTATCCCTGGCGGCCATTTTAATAATATGGCACCAGACCTACAAAATTGCACCGTATTATTTATAAGTACATTCAATTAAGGATCTCGGGCAACAAACCTTTGTCTCTCGTTGTGTCCACATTCTAAAATAATATGTATCAGATGTAAAATGAATGACAATGTTGGGCCCTTTATCGGTGGTTTTTGGGGATGTTGCCTCATCAAATGGTTCTATTTTAAACCAGCGCGCTTTTCGTAGGTCGAGTAACTTAACTGTTACATTATCATCGATATAGTATAATTTTCGTTTTACCAAACATAGCCATGCACCTTTCCATTGCCCATTGACACCAGCTTTCATATAAGTCCATCCGATACGAGTGTAATTGCATGTTATACGTGCCCCGAATGTTTGGCACATGTTGTCTGCAATATTCTGCATCCAAATTCGTCGTTCCGATTGACTCTTGGTGCCGTAAACGTATCCAGCTCTTACTTTTCCGGCTATATTCAATTCAAAACAGAATAATTCCTCCTCTTCGTGTCTAGAATATAAATTCAAATTAATGCATACTGTCAATTAATGCAGTTCAATTACATACTTATATTTAAACTTCTGATCTTGAACGATTTGAACGCTCAATATGGTATCAACTGGTATATTCTCCTTAATATTATCACAGTTATTATCCAAATGACACAGCAGGACTCCGGGTTGCAGCACGCACCATCGCGCATTCAACTCTCCAAATAAATCCTCTACTGGACCATTCATAATCTTAAACAGCATTCCCTTTTGTTGCAAGCCTCTTTTAGACTGTATCATTGGACGTGGCACCACATTATCCTTCTTTCCAAACTGCCCTTTTATATATTCTGGAGCTTTCCCAACCAGAACATTGATCTTTTTAATCAACTTTGACGAACGTGATTCACTCACTGTAGGTTTGGAATCATCATTACTGGTACCTCCAATATACCAACTCGTAGATCGTCCTTCTTTTGGGTCCTCTTTTGCACGACGCTCCACTTTTGGTGATGTGCTAGTTGTGGTTGGTACATCGATATCAGGTAATGAATCAATTCGCTCCGGTGGAGCTGGAGGACTTATGTAAAAATCATCTCCTTCACTGACGTCGTCAAAAATAGATAAATTATCCAAATTTGACGAACTTTCCAAATCGCCCTGTAGTATTCTATCCAATTCATTTAGCTCTTCGGCTTGCGTCATACATGCTCCACGATTTACATCAAATTTCATTAAAGGATCAAACTCCAAAAGTAGACTTTTTGTTGGACTGCTTCTAGAAGGCCTGAAAATTAGGATCGATCAGATATATGACTAACGACCATCTACATACTTACATTATTTCGCAATTTTCATAAAGAGAGTTCGTTCGCAAGAAACTCCGCTCACTTGAAGAAGTCGTCGATATTGTAGGCGTACTGTCAACGTTATTATAAGTCGGTTCAACTTTTGAAATTGGAGGAGTGGTTTCTGGTTCACTGTGAGCCACATCATAGAAGTTCCAAGAGGTGGCTCGATTTATCGATACTTTGCTATCGATGGTACCTGCCGTCATATCGATACAGCTGTCCGAATCACTGT
Source organism: Aleochara sp. GC000083 (assembly GCA_030264555.1). Lineage (NCBI taxonomy): Eukaryota > Metazoa > Arthropoda > Insecta > Coleoptera > Staphylinidae > Aleochara > Aleochara sp. GC000083. Next base: position 30,634 of record JARJDZ010006036.1, read on the forward strand.
TATACTGATAAGATGGAAAGACGCTTTCATAGTCAGCATGCTTAAGCCTCATTTGTAATTCATCTGAGCTGGTTGTGCTGCCTGAAGCAACTGATGGCACATCATAAGTTTCATCAGGTAAGGGTGGTGGTGGATATGAAGGTGGTGGCAAATCCTCCTCATTATCTTGGACATTTTTGTAAAGTGACTCTTTTGGCTTTGCTGTTCCATGAGGACTAATGGGTGAGTCAAAGATGATGGAACTGAAGACATTCAAGTCATCAGCATTGCTGTTCTCTCTTGCTTGGAGTGCACTGGATTTGTCATAATCTTCAGGTATGTTTCCTGTAAAGTTATTCGTAAAACGTCGTGTTATCTTTCGCACCCCTTGTCTGGTAGTTTCAAAAACAGCCTTCTTGCCATCACTAACCCAACCACCAACACTAACATCATTGTTATTCCGAACACTTAATGATCTGAGCACCTTTCGACTAAATGAGTTTTTACCTTCACTTGCCACAAAGACTACCTCTGGTTGTTGATCTTGATTGTTGTTAATAACGGAGGCATCTTCTCGTTGCACTGGTATTGTCGTTCTGGGAGCTGGTATTGGTTTTTTAGCCCCCAGATTTGTTCGAGGTGCTGGAACTGGTGCACTCATATCAAACAATCAGTGTTGAACATCTAAGCTTTGTGTATGACTAAATGAGATAACGCTCGTTTATCTGTAAAGTGCACATATCTGCGCAAAAAATAAAACTATAAGCGATCTATATTGGTATTGATTATATCGATCGATATTGAACTCCACTTACTTAAATATCAGAGGAGATGCAAATAGTGTGTATTGTTGACTCAGTAGGCCACCAAGAGTGAGCTTAGCTTTGTTTCGATGGTTTGATTACCGTTGAGCAACTAACTTGTTGATTAGTCACAGCGTACGCAATAATCGCTCGAATCAAGTGCATCAGTTGGTTAGTCACTTATACAAACAGAAGCAATCAACAGCCAGACAAATTCAATGAACTTGTCTATTCTGCATTTTTCAGTCCTCATGTAAACATTATGCTACAGAACTGAATCATTTGCATCCCAGCTTCAAAAACTGCTTGAGTTGCAAACGTACACAGACAATAGAATTGTTAAAATCAGGAAATGTTTTAAGTCAACTACTGCACTTAACTCAAGGACAATTTGTAACTAGTTATTGCAATGCACGTTTACGTACTGTTATTGCACTGTGCATTTATTGCATTATTACATTCATTTGTTTAACGAAATGTATATTTTATATTTTGATAATATTTTATATAAGAAAACAGAACAATTCCTAACAATATTTGTGCTCTTTGTATAGAAAAGTGAAAGAATGAATGAAAAGTAACGTTGAAGAAGAAATGTATTAATTTGTAATAACAGAGCAATAACAAATGCTAATTGCTGAGGGAGGAAAGCGGCACTTTACTCCCGGTTTAAAACTTGGCTAAATGGTCATAAAACCAACGCTCAACAGAACGACTATACATGGAGGGAGTAATGTGTGACATTACTCCCGCTTTGCTTTAATTTGACTATAGGCAACCAATAAGGCGGAAAGTTTGTTTTATATTCAATAAATAATACAAAAACAAAATTTTCTTCTAATTGAACTAGTTGCAATAATTGAAAGATTACGAATTAATATAAGATTAAATAGTTATGTAAAATTTTTGCCATAATGTGACATGTTACAGTAAATTCTTTCAAAATAAACACGATATTTAAATTACGAGGCTATTCTACTCAAAGGTTTAATAAGTTCGTCATAAATAATTATCAATTACATTAGTAAATATTTTGTTTTTGGGGTAATTTTAAAATTTTTATTGTCGGTGCAAAAGAAGTTGCCTAGAGTCAAGTCCATTGTGAACTTAAAAATAATCCAAAATGTTACCTAACCTATTTGTGAAGCTGTTAAGTGATGTGATAATCGTGATAATGATCCCCAACTTTTGGAAACAGTCGTTCAAAACCCAAGTTATTAGCAGATACAGTATCATCTAAGAAGTAACCCACAAGGTATTTATAATATTATTATTAAATATTTAGATGTCATCCTATGGTAACACAGTTGTAGCCTGTTCGATGCTTTGAAACTTTGCATTATGTTATTTTCTTGAATTTGGCATTATAACAATTAGATTTATTAGCTAAAATGGTTTCACAACTTTATTGTTTTGTAGTCCATTTCATCATGATATTCATATACATATACCTTACAGTATTGTAAAACCACAATACCAACCAGTCAGAGCTTCAACGAAGTACCACATATCAACAATTTGCCATATTGAAAATTATTAAAAATTATGAATTTATATACATGTAAGTTCAAGGAAATACAGGCCACCAAATGGGGTGGTATTTCTGATGGGAATATTTCTAGATTACAACTACAATAGTTAGTGTAACCACCTACATCTTGAACATATTCATAAAGTTGCCAAGTCATAAACTTGTATAATGCAATCAAGCAAGATTGCAATCTTTGGAATCTGTACATAAAGTTGAAAAGGGTTGGCAAAATGGCATAAACTGCCAACACGTTCGATTAATCATATTCATTGCATGTCCGCTACCGGTACTGCCTCAAGACAGTCCACTTGAGGGACATCCAAGCGCCTCTTGTCGTTTGGAAAGTACATAATTGATTTCTGTTCGGTTCTTCAGTGGCATAATGCCTCAGTGACTCTGCTGGGACATTGAGACCAGCAGGCAGCCGGTGGCGAAGCGCCTCCGCGCGATTTGCATATTTTGAGGTCAGATATGGTCAGAAATTCGATCGTACCCGCTGATATTGTATATGCACGTCCATTGTTGTAACTGTAGCAGGCGTGCTGGCACGATTTAAAGCACGAGGAACTGGAAACGATAATACATTGGAATGCGAGAACTTCGGGGCGCTTTGCGAAGCGCTCCATCGTCCAGATAGCCAATTGATCTTTATCGTCAAAACCAGAGAGATAAAGCCGGCCAGGTTGGCCAACTAGGGTCCGCGGACCGGAGGCATGCACACATAGCTATGCGCCCATAAATGCATAATAAATAATCGCCGGAATAGCAACGCGAGAAAGCGAAAATGCATTTTATCTCAATCGCGCATTCGCTGCGAGAAAGTTCCACCCGATATTAATTGTTATAATTGTTGGATTCGCTCGCGCTCGCTGATATTCCTCACGGGCAAATTAGGCAATGAATGGTCGAGTTGTCCGCGTTGATCATTCCAAGACACCACGGGACAACTGGATGGTGATGCGTATCATTCACGCGCGTTAGACATGCCTCGTCATCGGCATTGAATTGTAAATTACTGTAGCACACGATGAGGCGCGCTTGTAACAAAGCGCCGCTTATATCAATTCACGCTTATTTACACACTTAGCATACGTATTCTTCGCGCAATGCGCCATTATCGGCGCGCTATTCATATGCATATTGTTGGTATTCTTATTGACAATCGGCTCGATCGCTTGAAATCAATACGTTTGTAACAAACGCAGCGAGCAACAAGTATGTGCCGCCAGAGTCGTCGCTTGAAAGATGTGTTCAACTTGTCTGCATATTGAAGTTCGTTAATATTTCATTCAGTGGTGAATACAGTGTGAGGGATTGTTGTAAAAATTGGGCTATTGTTGATGCTCGTCAGATTTGTAGCTCAGTAATTAGCACAGAGGAATGCCATTTCATGTAGTTACACTGGTCAAAAGAGATTTTGACTTGGGGGTTTCAGTTTTCTTGCCTTGGTGAAATAAGTACCTTGTTTTTCATTTGTAGCACCAAAAATTTCTGAGAGATGGTGCAAATAATAATACAGGTGATGAAACTCTTAGGTTTATTCTACAATTCTGTCAATATCTTTGATCTCTCAGTTTTTACATGATTTTCTATCTTGTAATTTCCAATTTAATGTTTAATTACAAGTACCAGAAATTTTGATTTCATTGAGGTTTCTAAACCACAAAATCGTAGTTACTATCAAAATTCCTTTACTAACAACTTGTACCGTTTTGAAGTTAACTTTAATTTCAATACTCTCTATTTGTACATTAACATTAAAAAGTTCAACGAACATGATATAAGATGCCAATCAACAAATTCAATGTGTGAACATTTCCTTGCATCTATTCGGTACAATTGCAGTGTCAACGTACACATTTATTTTAATTAGCGCTCTATTAACAATCCCCGCATTCGGTTTGAGTGGCTCTGAAGAAACTCGGCGACTTCTTGCAGAGCTCTGTAATAACTTCCAAGCAGATGAAACACCAATTGAACCTCATATCATATAGTCCCACATGAAACGGGCAAACATTTGTTGTCTTCGACGAGCGAAGTCTTCCATTCCGGCCGTACGAATCACTCTGTGGCCAAACGAATGAACGAAAACCACTGAACTTGGTGAGATATGCGGACTACTCGCAGGAGTTTGTGCATGCTCGAATTGAGGCAAACGTGCGAGCAGCTCCAATAATGCTTGTTGCACTCCTCGCGGCATTCTCATGCCTATTAAACAGCCTGTAAGCATAATAGTTGTTTGGCAGTAAAGCGCAGCCAACGACGAGGACATTCGCAGCGTTCGCTTTTTAAAACGCTGTTGCTCCACTCGTATGAGGAATTCACTGGAGCCTGGAGTGTTTTGCATACGCTCCTCGCTGAAGAATCTTGCTCCTGTCGCCTTCGTACAGACGTAGTAAACGCATTAATGCGTTATGATCATCGTTATTTTCGAGGTGTGCGTGAAAACTGCACGAGTGCCACTTCATTTTCTTTTATTGTTTCATATATTTGCACAGGAATATAGAGGTTGATTCATTAACTCCAACCAATTACCCAAAACTTGTAACTTCAACTCTTGTTCAATTTGTCGATGAATTTCTCAGATGTATTTATCATATTTTCTCAGAAATGAAATATTTTTGAATTCTTCCTGGAATTTTTGATTTGTCTGCAGATTGGATCACACCTTGTAGATTCGTTTTTTCTTCATTTCATTATTTCGTGTTGGCTCCATTTCATTCCTTGCCCAGCAATATTGGTCACTGCCGCTTATATGAATTGCCCATTGCATATATCTGTATCGTGTGGCGTTTTTGCCCAGCTCCTCTCTTCTGCTCGTATATGCGCTAATATAATGTACTCGCATGTAGTGCCACATTCATTCGTTTATGACGTGAGGCATGAGCACATCACGAGCAAAAATGTCTCTCCGCGTTCGTTGCCGTTTTTCACTGCTGTTGCTGCTGGTGTAATGTATGTATTAATGTAGCTGTGAGTGGTGAAGAAGTTAACTGCACGCCCGTGTACAACATCTGCAAACAATCAAAATGATGTTAAAGTTTTAAATTAAAACGATTTGCATATAAATACAATTCTCGTATGGGACCGTTTCGTTTGCTTCATGCGTCAAAACAAACTACAATTTTTTTTGCTGAGTGTTGAAGAAAAAAAAACGATTAAATTGTTGAGCGTTGCTCATTTGAATATTCAATAATTGGCCTGATAAATAGATAGATTTTCGTGCAGGTGGAAAAGAACCAAATGTGGCGCGGATTGATTTCTTGAGAGTTGGGAACTCTGCGCAAGAAGCTTTGTCATAGTCATCAGATGATTAAAAGCAACACGCATTGCGTGCACTTGGTTGGCTCTAAATAAGAGATAAGTCATTAAATTCCATTCCCAGCGTATTACACACTTGAAAGTGTTCCTATGCGTTTTCGCAGGAGTTTACTGCTTAGAGCTCGGTTTACACCATGAAAGTTTAAAGGCTGGTTGATATTTTGTTACTTTTGTCACTAAAATCTTCATTTTGAGTTATTTATCGTATGGGTTTAACTTGATGACAATTTTAATGAAAATTATTGGATTCTTGAATCAAAGAATTAAAAAATTAACTAAAATTAATATAATTCAGATTTGTGATATGTAAGTTAGTTTGCAACAATTGTAATTCGGAATTTGCCAAATATAATTGTCAGTTTATAAATACTACTTAAATCAACTTCAATTCAATCTGAATTAAATGTAATGATTTCTGAATTTCAAATGACAATTTCTGAATTACATTTCACGAATCGGATTATATTTATAGCATTCTGAATTAAAAGTGATGTTTTCAGGATAACAATTTACATATTAGAAATTCAATTGATACTTTCTCAATTCCATTTAATTAATTTTTATTAAATTTTTTCTTTTCTGAAATATAATTGATAATGACACATCTTTTTTATCAGCAACTGATAATTGAAAATTGTCGTTCAAGTTACTCTACCAACACATTTTAGTAACTATCTTGAACTAGTGTAAATTAATCCTTGAACACGAATAGCAAACGATTACAGTCATTGCTCGTTCATCTTCACTTACAAGTAGCATTCATTGGCTAACTTCTCGAATACGACTTGTCTCTATGAATTGCGGCGTCAAACGGCGTTCTTTTATTGTTGCAATTACACCAAGTTGCATATTCGCGCACCTATTTGACGCAATGATATAGCTCTTTCCTTTCTTTTGGCCAATGATGCAATTACACTTTCAATCCCAGAACAATGCACATTCACCACGAAATTCATACTTGGAAACCTTTCATTTCAAAATTTCCTAATATCTTACACACACGTATAATAATTAAATAAACAAATATGTAATGTCATGAAGTTGTCATCTACTCATAAATGCTAATTGGTTATGATACGTGTCGAACGATAAAAAACATTGACTAATGTCCTCGAAGAATCTTATAAAAAAGCAATTAATGTATCAATGAGCAATTAAAATGAGCATATACAATCGTATAATTTGTAATTTAAGCACGGTTTTTAGTGGAACGGCGTGCGACGAGTGGGCGAAACCCAAATTTATAAAACTTATTAATTTTTATTCAAAATATTCAACGAAACAAGCGCCGTGTATCGTTCGCTATTACAGCGCTGACGAAACGATTCGAAACAATTCGTGTTAACAATCTACGAATTCTGTGTATGGGACGAATGGTTCATCCCAGCAACGAAAGCGAGCAATGCGCGACAGCTTTTATTGCCTTCGAAATCTTGGATACGTTTTTCTGGCCGGTATGTCGTGTGCGTCAGACGTTCAATTGCGTAGGAGTGTGTTAGTTATTATATTGCTTGAAGGAAGATTCTCGATGCGCGTTTTATGAAACCTATGATGATGCTTCTCTGCAATGCTATTCGATATGAGAAAGATGTATGCAGATCTGAATGAATTTCTATTAAGTTTTTTGTCTCGTTTTGTATTCGTTTCATTGTTGTTCTCTCATTGCGCTTGTGAAGGAACAGGTTCTGTTTTTGTGTACTTCAATTTGTTTCGTTGATGCAGAATTAGTTAAACATATATACAATTACAAATGATGAACAAGAAACAGAAGATTGACTAAATCTTTATTTAATATTTTCTCATATACTTGTATTGGAAATTTTAATAACTTGTATAATGGAAACACACTTTTTTATTTGGAGGTCTCATTTTGGTTCTTTCATACTGTAAATTTGCACAGATTTTTACAGATTTATTATATATTCACCTACTTATTATTCTTGCTCTTGTCTTACTTATTGTAAGAATGAATGACATAAGAAAAATCTTGAGCTTGGATGATCAATTTCGTTACAACAATCTTATTCCCCAATTCTTGTCCTGATATATTCTTGTCCTTTTGTACAAAACTTTATGATAGAAAAATCATCAAATTTGAGGTGTAAATCAGGTTGATTGTGAAAAACTTTTCAGTTCAAATCAATCATATTTTAAAAGGCTGAAATTGATAAATTTCCAGGAAGTAAAAGAAGATAATAGGACATTGTGATAATTAATAATAAAATTAGTATCCTAAATATGGAGTTATTTAAGACTCGGTCTAATAATAACTATTATTCCAAATCCTAAAAATATATTATTTCAATAAACATTATCATAATTAACATTTTCCAACAAGAAAATTCTGAAATTGCTTTCATCCTTTCATGAATTGCTTGATTACATATGGACCAAGAAATCCAAAAATACGATCAACTTCTTGAAGAAAATTTGAAGACTGATATCTTTAATAAATTCTACAATCTAGCCCAAAAACTTTTCAAACATACACCAAGAAAATGAATCAATTGCAATTAAGTAAAGACGCCCGACTGGCGCTAGGAAATATCTAGAGCGCTTGTAAGAAATACGAGGCGCGTCTTGTGCAATAATTGGTCTCATTAGTGGCACGGAATAGGTCGGCTTGTAATTATAATTGTTAGGATATTAGTGACCAGTGCGGGCGGCATGGAACCAGCCAACAACTTGCTTGCTTGCTTGGTGCCGCGTTCTTGGTCCAGTTTGATGTTGTCCAGCTGGTTGGTCTTCTCCAGCACGTTCGCCTTTAAGATTCAGCGAAGAGAACATTGTCTAAATTTCCCTGATGATGCCGCCGTCCAACTTCAGTTTTGCCATCCTCTGTGCAAAGTATTCGAACATATATTGATTACTATTAGGATGCTGCTTGCAGAGATGTACAGCAGTCTCATTACGAACGTTTCGCACACTATCGATGAAACACCCCCGCACACAATTGATGTTTGGCAAAATTTGGCAACAAAGTTGTTCGTTTCCAAAGCTTGTTGTTATTTCCCAATGAGGGCGAATCATTGAAGTATCATCGGTTTTGCATTTCTCGAAGAATTAAGAACAAGGAATTAAAAAAAAAATGAAGTCGATTCTTATTTATTATTAGATCAATTCTGATGGTATTTTCCCAAAATTTAAGTGAATTTTTTGGTTTACTTATGATATTTGTGTTAATTTTGAAAATATGTTCAAAACAGAAGAATATCCGACAAAAAATATATGCCCATTCAAAAGAGCATAACTTTGATATATCACACTGAAAATTTATGCTAATATAGCGACACATTTGCTAAAATATTAAGGGATACAAAGATGGATAAAAGATAAGAATTGAGAACCTTTTAGAAACGTAATTATTAAAAGGATTTGCTAAATATTTAAAGAAGAAGTTTTCAATGTTACTTTTAAAATTTTGACAAATAACTTAATTTTGATATTTTATGCTATTGTTTTCACTACTTTTTTAACTACCAGCAATATCTTGAAGATAATTGATATATTGTTACTTGATACTTGTATTGGTTCTTCATCAAGGAATATGATATTGCTATAAACATTAAATCGATCAAATATATCATAATTTTCAAATGATGTTATAAAATATGGGATAGTCATTAAAAAACGAGGGTTCATATTTCTATTTTTGTTATATTCTTTGTGATATTCACCTCTTTCTGAATTAATACTACAAAACTATAAATTATGTACAAGTTTATCAGAAATTATGAAGAAATTTCAAGAAATTGAATAGATAAGGATATGATAGCTAAGAATATAGGAAGATTGGGAACTAATAGTAGGAATTAAAGAAACAAACAAAAAAGAATTGAAATGTTTTTGAATCTGCGCATTTCACTCAAATGATAGTTGAGGAAAACCCCTTGCAAGGATACTCCCAACGAACGAAGGCCTTCCTCGAGAGTCTTATCTCTGGCTGAATAATTCAAAGTGTGCGCGTAATGTTCAAGCCCACAGTTGCGGTAATGTTTCAGTTTAAGCGGCGTGTAGCCGGTGGTCATCCATTTCCTTCGTTCGTCTTTCCCTAAGGACAACCGGGATTTGCGGGCCGGCTCCCGGCGACACGAACACTCTGGTAGTCCGGGCCGAATCCCGATCCCGGTACGTTGCAAATGCGATACGTTTGGGGTCTTCAGCTTCAGCTTCAGTTCTGGGGATGGGATGTTGGTGTGAGGATAACGGACGAACGCGTATTAAATTTCCGCGCTGTTAAAGTAGTTTGCATCACCTGTCAGAGAAGACCGGGGGCGTCGTGTCCAAGGGGGCGAATCGTCGGACACGAGGGAGCCGACAGCTTCTTCGTGGAGCTGTTATCCATCGCGACTGATGGAGCGCACTTTGCATGAGAAATTGTTTAAGATTAGCGTGTCGTTCGGTCGTTATGAATTGCTTTCGAATCGCAGCGGTTTGCAATTGTCTGCTTTGGTTGTGCAACAAGATTTAAGCCAACGAGTAGTTTGTACTACTTGCAGAGTGCACGCGCCTTCTTTTATCTGTAACACAAAAAGTAAGCCTAAAAAATGGGATGGTGCGCCCAAACGAACGAGTAGTTGTAGTAGGCTTTTGATGTTTATTGGAACTAGTTAGTCAGTGAATGCAGTACCATAATTTCAAGATATGACAGATTGCCCGTGAGTTATGGCATTATTAAAGTGCATTAAATGTTCTATATTGTACATAAATTTTCTTCTTAATGGACGTTTATCTTGATTTATAAATATTCGCATGATTTACCGGCGTTGGGAATTTTTTGACATCGTATCGAAACTTTCAAATTGACGTTACTTTATTATTTCAAACCCGATTATACAGAGTTATACTTTTTGGAAAATTAAAAGAAAATTACAATCTTATTTACTACTCATCTCATTGTTATAATAGCTATAAAAAATATCCATTATTTTTGCAATAGATGGTTTTAGTTATTTGTATCTGGCGTTGTATAAAACTGAGCGTTCAAAAGATGAGATTTGGAACTAAAAATAATGTTATGGCAATTTTGTAATTAGTTTACTCAGTTTTGATTGAACCAAGGCCAAAGATCGATGAGAAAATACGTTATATTTTACGAGTTTTCTTCTATGAAGGTGAAAACTCATACCAGAGAGTTGAAAATCAAACTGATATTGAAAATGCCAATAAAATCATGGACCTTCTCGAATCTGTTTCTTTCTGCCATATCGAATAATGTTGCTGATATAAAATTCGCTTCAATTTAAGTTTGCGAAAATTCATTGTCTCATTTCTTGATAATAAAAATTTGCGAGAGAAGTTACTGATATTACATTGAAAATATTTTATCTAAATCGGACAATTTTCACTACGTTAATTTAAGCATTCAATTCTTGCAAATTTCTTACAAATTAAAAGTATAGAGAAAAATTTGATGAATATAAATAACTTGCTACAAGATTTTATTTGCTATTGCTAGAATTATATTTCAATAATTTTATTATCTTATCAATTATGTATTTTTCTATTTGGTAATGTTTAGTGGTATAATTATCAGAGTTAAGATGAATTTAGAAAGTTTTCTCGTATAGTTTTCTTGATACTCTCGAGAAAATCAAAATTTATCGTTTATTCGAAACATCCATCCACAATTTTTGCGCAATTTTAAATACATTTCCCTCATAACGTCTCGCCAGACAAAACGCGACCCATCAAACTAGAGTATTATATTCTAAATAGCGCACATTGCGCTAAACACATCCACTCTTTAACGAAGAAGAGCCTCGTTGCTTCGGATGAAGCGAGCGTGTATCGATTACTTTCATTACGATAATTGTTATGACCATTCGCCAAGTCGAAATTATCGATCGGCAATCGGCGATGGCGCGATAAAGCACGCCGAAGAAGTGTGTGTTTGTGGCCGATGCCACCATAATTTGATGGCGCGCGCAATTAAAATAAACACTCTAATCAGCAATCGCGATGAAATGAAACGCATGATCCTGTGGGTCGTCCGATCGCGATATCAGCGAACGTTCGCAAATACATTTATTGCGTGTAATAAGCGCATGGAGGTGCTTCCTTATTACTTTTCGGTGACTTTTCGCGTTTTTTGACATCGATATGTATGGTGCTTCATTTGCGTTAGTTCCGTCGTTTCGCGGTGCGATTGATGCATTGTCTCTTGAGGACATTGATGGCGGATGGCAAGGATTGAAGACTTGAACCGTGACCGAAATGGCGTGTCAATTGATTTCGGAACGAACGTGTTGTCGTTCCGTTTTGCATAATCGGCCGGCAATTGCAGCATTTGATAGGAGTGTGATTCACGGCGCATCGTGAAACGATACGATGCAAGAAAGGTGATTTTTGGTTCCCATAATGCATTTCGATCTTGAAGATAATTCACAATCGAAGTAGAGGGTAATGTCTTTTTGTTGCCGTTAGATTGCCAAATGATGTTAACAGTTAAATTGGTAATTGTAGCAATTGGGACTTTGAAATTCGATCACTTTTTCTCTTTGAATTTGCGAAAAAAACATAAAGCAGGTGGTGCATAGAAAAGGAAAATGTGCAGAAAAGTGCAGGATGTATTTATATTTACAACAGGAAGGAGTAAATTTGGCGATAAAATTTGAATTGGATTTGGAACATTTTGTAAGGAAGTCTTAGAAAATTATTTGAAGTAAGTCATTTATGAATTTTAGAAATGATTAAGATCTGTTCTTCACAAAAAAAGAATCTCATATGTTATTGTATCATTTAAGAGATGGAGAAATTTTGCATTAATATCATGTATCATATTAGATATTATTGGTTTGCTATGATAAAGATATTAGCAGGTAAATTATCAAAAAATATAATTATAAATATTGGCTTATTTTCTGATGTACATTGATATCAACAAAAAAGCAGTATGAAACAAAAAAATAAGTTTTTTTTAAGGTTTTAAGTTCAGATTTCATCTTTTATCTTTGCGAATTTTTAAAACTAATTATTTTCCTCTAATGCAAATTACTACTTTGATATCTATTTTTAAATAATAACGAAATAACTAAATTTTACTGAATTTTACCATAAATTAATAAAAAAATTGTTTAATAATTGATATTTGAACAAATTTTTTCTTACATTTTTATTTTTGATTTTAATTTTGACATTTCATTTTACGTTGGTTAATTATTTTCTAATACCGTGCAAATAAAACTACTTAATAATATTATAAATATCATTTATATCACAGGATATCAACAAAAACGTTATCCTGACGCAAAAAATAAGAAATCTTCCATTCAAAAAATTACAATTTGGTCCACATTTTTTTACGATCTTACACTTTTCTGACCAAAAAACATTAGACTAGGTTTAAACATCTATACGCATACCAAACTCTATATAAAATGTTTAAATTAGACATTAACATAATTAATTCATTAATTTGCTTAATTACAACCGCTCTGATGTCTATTTCATCGTCCACGATAGGCAACAATAAAATGGTAAAAAACTAATGCGAATAAGTTGTTAACGCATATAAATTAGTCGAAAATGCCGATGATCGCCTCGATAGCAAGTAAATTATTCGACATATCTACGCACGCAAACTGTATCTCTGTAGGCCGTAAAACGGATAGACATTCGAAAAGAATGAGTAACAATGTTGTTTCGTTTACAATAAGTGCTAATAAAATTTTAATGGCTTATGTAAATTTCACGTAAACACACCAACTTCATATTTTCCTGCGCAAGCTCGCCCGATTGCATCAAATTGAACGCGGGGATTATAGGATAGAGATAATGTGCACATAGTGCATTGCTGTGAGGAGTATAAAACAATCTAGCGTATATTATATTATATCAACAAAGTCATATTGCCCACTCGTTAAATAGGCGGTGGTATAACATTGCATTTAATTAGTTATTAAAAAGCAAGGAAAAACGGCTGTAATTAAATTTCGTTTGCCGTTTGATACGCCGACGTTTTATTTCTGTTGTTATCGCTTGTTATTCGTCATAAACGCACAATAATTAAATTAATTGGTTGGCAACCTTTACGTTTGATGGGAATTGTACGCTAACTCGGTGGCAATCAAAGACTAATGTTGAATGGCAAATGAAGAATGAAAAAGGGATGGTTATTGGTCGATGAGAATTATTAGGAAACAGTATTATTGTTGTGAAAATTATGGAAAATATGCAGAAAAATAAAAATTATTTAGTCTGAAGAAAAATTGAATAACTAAATTATACACTTTCAAAGAATTTCAAAATATCAAACCAGAGAAAAATTGGTTCAATATTTCAAGAAGTCACAATTTTTGATGTGGCTTGTCAACTTTTCACTTAATTCCTGAAGTCAGAAGTTTGTTAAACTGAAAAGAAAATCCTAACAAATATTAATTTTTCTCACGTGCAAATTAAATTGGAGAAAGTCAGCCTCAAAAGAGTACATTGTGCAAAAAAGAACTGATGTGCAGATTTTATTTGTTGACCAACAAAAGTTCTAGTTTCTTAAAATGAAATAGAGGTGTCACTACATATTGCGTTACAATTGAAAATTGCCAAAAATTGCATGTTGACTTTGTAATGTTGCATGTTGAACTGAGGTGAGTTGAGTTGAGTTGTGTTTATAAGTTTCTGAACTTCACCAGCAAAACATGAATAACTGAGGCATTCAGGATGAAAGCAAAATTTAAAATTATTTGAATATTAAAGTTATAAATAAATTTCAAGGAAAAATCCCGACTTTTCAGAAATCAGCTAATATTTCTATGATTGAAGACCTTACAATTCAAATTAAACTAATTAATTATGCAAAATTTTTCTTTGGGCAATTAGAAATTGTATTTCAAATCAAAGATATAATATCTTACATAATAATATTATATGCAATAACTAAGAAATTTTCTCTAGTTTAATTTTCGCATTTTGTATGACAATGTTTTGTGTTTCAATTTGCATTCATCGCGCCCAACAGATAGATTTATACCTATCTATAGGTAATGAAACGCACAGAGATCTAGGAATAATTAATAATCAACGATTATTCAAGCAATAATTATACGTGTGCTTTGTTCAGGCGGCTGGTTCAGGTGCCAACATAATTTTTCATGTCAATTCCCATGCTGGCACATTCGATACACATGCACAATTTGTCGACGATGCTCAAATGCTAATGCTACGCCCGCAACGTGAAATGAAACAAAACTCTAGTAAAATCGTGTTAGTTAGTAGAATTGCTATATTCTCAAAAGGCGAAACTTGCTATATGATTGAATCTCTTTCGGTGCGATGATGCCCACATGCGATTGAAATTTATTTCCTACCAAGCAGATGACAAAACGACAAAACAAGAAAATTATTAATAGCCTCCCATCGATTATTGCATTATTTATTACATTCGACGCGATTCGGATAGATTGGCGAAATTAATTTTTATCAATTTCTTCTCGCTCTTGGATGTCTTCGCCGTTAGACAATTAAATATGCTAATGTATTGTTCTCTTCGATGTTGATTTATCTGGCTTTAGTTTTGCTTGACGAGAATTTCACTGATATAATCAGTGTTTACAAATTGTTTGTTTCAACCAAAAAAGGGCATTTTCGTTTTGTTCAAATCATCAAATCATCATTTTCTCAACTTGGTATTTTTACCTGATACTTACTAATTAATGAAGGCTACTATCTGACTGATATATCCAATATGGAAAGGTGCTATAAATTAAAATAAAAATCTAAATGGGCATTAACTACCATCTGCTATAAACAGTATATTAATAATTTCCTAATAAGCAATTAACATGTAGATGTAATACGTTTATGAGCTATTTATTAGTTGAACGTACTCGTATTTTGGTGTTGCAAATACCAAGTGTGCTAAAAAGTGCAAAAATTTAGCATTTTAAATGCATTTTCTTTTATGCAAATTTTTCCAGAAATTTATTAAATTTGTTCCTAGTTTATAAATTTAAGAATATTTTTTGAAAGGAATAGTAAACAATAATTATTGTATTGTTTTCAAATATTTTTATCAATTCAAATATCTTCAAAGACAAGCGATAATTATAACAAAATTAGTACTTTTAGAATACACCTAATACAAATAAACATCAGCATCGTATTTCTCGAATAACGATTGAACGTTTCATAACCTAACGATAACTATAAATTATTCCCATTTGCAAGATGCATATGAACGTCATTAAATCGAAAATTTACTGATTTTAACTCCTTTAAATTTGCAACCAAAGTCGCACAATAATTTATGTTGCTTATGCACCAATATATTTCGTCGCTTCCAATCCTGTATCTGCAGCTATTATCTCGCCAAGGAAGATTTTCATCAGTTCAGAACGCTTCACGACGAAGATCCTGATTTAGTTATGCACGCTTGATTGAACAGTCGTCCATGCAGGCCAAGGTGTGATTTTATTCGTTAGTTGTTATGTTCGCGAAGAATACAATAGTTATGTTTATTGCTTCATTAAACACTCGCCGTTTGCTCGTTGGTGCTCATCTTCACGTTCAACCGCATTCAAACAAAATCCAATAACAATAAACGTAACTAATGTGACATGTCTATATAGTTTGCATCTTGGTGTTTGTATTTGTTGTTTGGCGATTGTTTCGTATATTTCAATGCACTGACGTAAGCAATAAAAATTCAAAGATTTACACATCATATGTAAGTTCGGATAACGTTTAGTTTGTCTTATTGATATGTTCGGTAGACCACACAATTGCTATAATGGAAAGGTCGTTTGTGTTTGTTTCCTTAATAATTTGGGTATTGTCTTGTCAAAAGTGAAGTTGAAGGTACATTTCTATTATGGACAATATAAATGGATATTTTCTGGAGAAATGTCTAAGAAGCAAAATTGAATGGTAAAAGCTGATTGGATTTCAAAAAATATTGGAATTTTTACAGTTCTTTTTAAGTCATTTTTTCAAATGTTGGAAATTCTGGATTTCGTTTACATATCTGACATCAATTTCAGTTACTTGTTATATGATAAAAGCATAATGGTATTTCAGTCTATATCTTTTCCAATAGCAATTTAGAAGGTCTAAAACACAATTGATTAGTAAATTGTAAAGTGAGTAGCAAATGTAATTCAAATTTGTTATATGTAATTCAATTTGCAACAATTTTAATTCAGATTTGAGAAATATAATTGAGAAAGCATAAGTTTAATATCAGAAACGATTAAATGTATTTCAGATTAGTCAAACGTAATTGAGAATACATCAAATAAAATTCTGAAAAGTTCAACTGCAAGTCAGATCATTGCCACTTTTTGTTAAATAATAATTTATTTTTTATAAGTAAATTATATCTAGATAACATCAGAATATTGACATTATAAATGCAGCAGTAATTATAGACGTTTTCTAGATTACAATTTACAGATTTGAAATTCATTTGACACTTTCTCAATTTCATATAACAAATCGTAAATCTTGTTTTCTAAAATTTGCTTGATGCTTTCTAAACTGCAACTGGAAGAGGTGTAGTTCCGAAAATAATTTCCAAAATACTCCAAAAATTTCTTTACAGCACTTCTTTAAAAAGAAAAATAATTTATCACAGATTTTTGTCATTAAAGTAAATTTTATGTTTACAACTTTTGAATGGAAGAGTGTTAAATAGTAGAAATTCATCTTTACGCTGGTTTTACATCTGAAATTATTACAATAATATTAACTATTGTGACATTATCTCTATAAATTTAAAAACAAAAAGTTTCAATTTTAGAATTACACTTTTCAGACAAAAACAAATTAAAGAAAATATTATTGGATTTAATTATGCATCACATCAAATCAAAATATGCGTTTTGAATTATCAAAATTTCTTAGCAATATCCTGACAATTGGAAATCTCTTTGCGCTTCTTTTGCATTCAGAAAATTTAACACCTTCCATGTTTGCATCCTATAAAATTATTTATTTCATTTATATGCGAATTTATAGGAATGAAATGTGCGATAGATAAAATCAACGCTATTTACACCCGAATAAAAACCAATACAATTATCATCAATCTTATAAAGTGGCAGATTCGCACACCTACGTCTATAAATTAGCATCATCATATTTTGTCAGATTTTTTCTTTATTGCTTGCTTGTTTTGTTGTTGACGTTTTGTTCCTGGCGCGCGCGCTTTTCTATCTGCAGGCCGTTTAGATAGAACACGAGATGAGCAATGCCCCATGTCTATTCAAAGATATTTTATTGATGGTACATGTTTTAATGTTTCTGTAATACCTACATAGACGAATAGTGTGGATAGTGTAAACGTGCCCGTTTGCGAAATCACCGAGAGAAACAAAACGAAATGTATGCGAATTTGCTTCCAATCCAACCAAGTATATGAGTCTCAAACGCCCTCCAGCTGAAGAAATAAATTGTTTGTGATGCGCAACTAGTGCCATGGCGTTTTCTTAATTAATCGAACATCACACATTCGACTTAAGTCACATGTGCGCGCGCACGAATCCGCAGCCGAAGACAAACGACTTACGGGCCAGCGAATTTGCGAAATTTGCGTTGGTGGTCGCGCTGTCGCCAAAGACCAATGCGCAAATTCAACAGGGAAGTGTTTTCATTGTTGCATCACATACACAATGCACAAAATGTTATCTTTAAAGTTACTTGTGAAGTTTTCCCATTTTTGAAAGCAGAACTGAAATTATTATTTCTGATGGGTTGTCCATCATTTCTAATAATAACAATTTGTAAGACGTGCGAATTGCGAGAATTGAAGCCGCGGAACGGAACGCTTGGTATATGTGTTGCCAGGCGTGTGTGTTAACATGCATGAAGAAGCTGCTTTTCGGCGCCGTTGATGCTCGAAGTTCGAAGTTTGCGAGTGATTTGTGTGCGCGCGCGAATGCGCTCACGCGATGTGCTTTATAATCGAGTTTGAAGGAAGTTTGCGGGTGGTAAACGCGCGCCGGACACATGGAAACACTTTATTTTATTGACAGCGAAAAGTGCGCGAAATGAGGAAGACGCCAAATCAAAATGTTGCGCGATGATTGAGCGCGTGGCGTTAATTTAATTTGCGTGCGATTTGCGCGCGCCGCGTTCGCGCATCATCTGTGGCGAATTTAATTGCAATAACTGCTCGAAGAAAGCAGTGGAAATAATCGACGATGGTACCCGCATTCTACTGTCAGTTACAGCTATTCTTCTAAGAAGTAGATTGTCAATTAATGAATTTTGTGCAAATTAGAGAGAATTCAAGGAAATCAAAAACGGAATTAATAAGATGCAAAATTCATTGAAAAAGTATACAAGTGAAAAATCAGTTTTCTTATATTTCCGTTAGATAAAATTCATAAATACTTGCAAAAAGGCAAAAACATATAATACAAAACTATTGAAAAATATAATTTAACTTTTACAAATATAAATAAAAATCCAGTGGCCAATATTTTAAATAATGGCAGAATTTTTGAAAAGTCTGAAATATATGAAATTGTGTGTAAAAATTATATTTCAACTTATAATAGACAAACACCTTGAAAATTAAAATGTAGAGTGGAAAATAAAATACAAAAAATGGGTTAATAAAAATTGAAACAACGACCAAATTAAAAAGATGTAAAACAAGGAAAAAGACCTTTTCATGAAAATTTATAATAGATAAATGCATTAACTGTAAAAATAGTGATGCAATCAATTTAAACATTAAATAACGATACCAGAACAATAAAAAATTCCAAATTACAATTTAATTGAACAGCAATTTAAAACACAAAATTCAAAACAAAAATATTTGCAATAATCTAACAAGTAGTAAGTAGAAATTGATACAAAATCAATTCACATTAAAACAAATAAATTGACTATCAGAAAAACTTATTGATATGATGTTGACAAATTTGAATATCTTTATTTTGAAGACTTGGGAACTGGGTAAACTGTTTCTCGAAGATGAAGATATTATTGAAATATTGGAACTTTAGAAAAATAGATAAGTTCAGCTTCATCTCATATAAGATATTATTTTCATTTGTAAAGTTTAAAAGTTCTTTTGCAAAATATTAACTTTATGAAATTTTCATAAATTTCCTAAATCAAAAATTTCTGGTATTTGTATTTATGGAACAAGTAATGTAGGAGTTTCGATGATTTACAGCCCAAGAAGCATTCGTCTTTTTGTAATCGCAAGTAGACGATGAAAAGAGTTAATTTACAATTTGATTGCCGTTGCGCCGTCCGCGCTTTTTGATTTGCGCCAATAAAATATGATATACTGAAGGTATGTTACATATTTTATGCTCGCGACCGTAAATTTTACGCCGACCGTTTGTTAAGCCACGATATAAAACGTTCCCGCGCGCGTACAACAAGCATTTGTGTCTTTACACACGTTTTATACGAGCGTAAACGTACTTAGATCACATCTCCAATCATCGTCGAATATTACTCCTTCATAAATAAATTCAATTTCGACGTCGTACCCAACCAATACAACAACATCCAGCAGAAAAAAACTGGAGACAATTAAAATAAATGATCTGATTTATATCTTATTAAATTGCAATTAATTAAAAGTATATCGGTCATATCGACGTGCTTGTTTTATTTGTATCTTCGTGGAATATCTTTTGGATATTTGCAGTTTCCATTGGTGAGTTGGTTACCAACCAACCAAGTTGTGCAAATTGCTTTAATAAGCAATCAGTTTATGATCGCTGACTAATTAAATATTTCCATGCTAAACGCCCATTTACAGTATAATTCGTATTACGATTCTATTGAAGATCATCAAATTTGAAATCGTTTAGCGAGCTTAACTTGAAAAGTAGTTTTGCATCGAAAGAGAAGAAGAAATGCGTTTCCCATATGCGCGTGTAGTGATTGCAATCCGCAAATGAGGATTTTTCTGCATAGTTTTCCCGGTTGTAAAATAATTGGGTTTCATTAAATTACAATTTCGTTTTAATGGGCAATGAATGCCCGAATGGCTCTCGAACGAGCGCTGGATGTAGTTCGCATTGATTGAAAATTAGCCATAAAATTACAAGCATTCAACTATAATTATAGATTATCTATTAAGAACAATCGCCAATAAATGCTTCCCATAGAAGGCACCTCGAATGCTTGCTCGATGTTCCTCTTTGTCCACCTTCTTCAATTTACCCATCATTTCTGTGTTCTCTACTCTGGTCCCGACTCCAGCTATAATTATAACTAATGAAACAAATTATTATAGTTTTTGCTCACGAATCTTTTCGATGCGGTTGTGTTCGGGCCGCTCGACGGTACCATTCAAGCAGAATCATATTTATATTTTATCAAATTACTTTGGAATTATTTGAGACGCGGCGCGGGCAATTAATTGAATTAATTCTTTACAACCGGCTCCAACCGTGTGTACAGTTAGACATCGTGGCGAATTTTCCTAACAGCCACGAATTGCGCATCGGACAACAATTCAATGTCGCATTTTCCACTCGGCGCTCGGCGTGGTGCACCAGAAGTTCCGTTTTCGAGACGCGAAACTCGAACGAATCACGACTCGATTCGTGAGTGAGATCTTACTTTACGTGCTATTACAAATTCGATTGCCACCACATCTCACTGCTGCTGCTGGCTTCTTCTTGGTGATGGTTCACTCGCAAGCCTTTTTTCGCATTGGTTCTTCGTCATTGTGGGAACACACACAAAACACAAAATTCATTGCGCACCGGGGCGAAATTACGGCCAGGCACGAAGAAAAGACAAAAACCAAAAGCGCTTAAAGTGCAAACGCAAACGTATATGTGAGACAAATTACCTTCTTCGAGTTGCTCTTTTCACACTGCGCGAAGCTTCTTTCTTTATTTTTCCTCCAACTTTCTAGTTCGGATGATGTCCATATTGATTATACACCATATAATTATTATCATGAAGGCGTATTTTCCATTGGAGGAAATGTGTGTCTTTGAGGGAGTTGAGTTTCATAAGTCACATGTAGTCACATGCATTGAATGGCGCAATTCATGTCGAATCAATTCGATTCAATGCAACAGGTATTTATAATGTGCATTCGGTCATAAATTATTCGGAAATATCTATATCCCATGTGATCGCATGCCGTATATTTCTGTGTGTATAATGGTCGTGTAAATATCATATTGAATTTTCTCACATCATGCGCATGTTTGGTGTGGATTTTATAGTCGCGAATGATCATAAAGTGTAACTGATCGACGCCCACGGCTTTGTAGCTTAATGAATATACTGAATGGCTAGAGTCCTTTCTGTGTGGATAACATATATGGCAAAATATAACTGCCATCATCACAATTTTATATGTTTTCATTTGATTCTACGATTTATGTTGTGGTTTTATTCTTGCATGGACAAAATTCTGGTTGGACATCTACGAATTTGGTGTTCATTACTTTCACCCATATATCTCCAGTAGTTTTATTGTTATTGCTATTTTTATGAATATTTCCAAAAAATTGGAGGTAGATCCTAACTCAATTCTTGGAATTTTAAATTTTAAAGTTGAGAATCTACTTTGAATTAGTTAATATTTAAGATCGATGAGTGGTTTTTTAATTTTATTTTATTCATACCCAATTTTTTTCATGTGTCTTTCCGAAATTAATATATTAATATCAGGATATGCCAATTGTATTTCAGATGTGAAATGAATTTCAGAAAATACAAAATGTATTTCATAAGCACATCTATTTCAGAAAAGTTCTAGTGTATTTTACATGAAAAAAATAATTTTCAGAGATGGTAAATTATAATTTAGAAAGTTACATATGTATTTCAGATATTATAATTTGTAATTCAGAAATTAAAATTATACACTTTTAGTTTATTTATAACTTATTTATAATATGGAATATTGGTGGCAAGTTCTGGGTAAACAAATCTTGTGCATCTTCTTTATTTAAAATTCTTGTCAAGTTTTATCTTTGCAATTCCTATAATTTCATTCTGATTTTCAAATGATGTTTTCTTAAATACATATTGCATGTTCTGACATATGACTAATCTGAAATTTAAATTGTATATTCTGAAATATATTTTACTCATCGTAAATACAATTTGTATTTTCTGAAAAACAATTTACTAAACTGAACTATAAATATCAGATTCTGAAATACATATCGATAATCTAAAATACAATTGGTAATATCTGAAATATAAATTGTAGTTTCCCAAATACATACCACTAACTGAAATTCAAGTTATTTAATTTTAAATACATTTTACTATTCTTAAATATAATTTATATTTTTTGAAATGCAATTAACAAATCTGAACTTCAAGTGATATAATCTGAAATACTTATCAATAATCTGAAATACAATTGGTATTATCTAATAACAATTGGAATAGTTGTAGTTCAATATTCATGTGTTATGTGCTTTCAATTAGTTTTTAATATTAACAATAAGCAACTCTTTGGATATAATTTTTTCACATGTTAAACCTATTTTCTGAATTTTTGTTTGCTACCTTCAAACGGAAGCACATATCAATGAAAATGACCTATATTTGTTTTGTTTGATTAAAGTTTGTCTGCATAAATGTAATTATGTTACAAGAGACCTAATTTAAAATTTTGAACATAAAAATATTTATGAAGTATTTCTATCTAATATAGAACATTACTTTTATAAACAAAAGCCATACATTGTTTGATACTGTTTTGCACAGGTGTGCAATTAAGCTCCCTCAAAATGTTGTTAACAAATAAATGTTGTTCAGTTTCATCCTGGATGAGAAAACTTTAGTGATAACTCAGTTATTCAATCCTGATCTCAATTAAAATATTAACGTAGATTTTTGTAAGCACCTTAAATTTTCTACTGATAAAGATTCATATGCATCTTATTAATTAACATGTCCTTGTTTCAGATTTAAGAAGATTTCGTCCAAATTCGACATCAAACGGGTGAGTACCACATTTAATTCACATCTTTGCGCAGCCAATCGCTAAACTCGTTTAAATTTATTATTCGTCTCTGACATTTATTAATGTCAACCCATCTGAAAGGCATTACATCAAGAAACTGCCTTATCTATAAGTACAGGTCCCAAACCATAAACGAAAGCGAGACTGGTACTCAATCATCGTTCGGTGGTTTTCAATAATATATCTTGCTTTTTTTCTTCGCCTCAACTCGACCATACCAGACATGTTTTACGATATGCAACAGGGAATGTTACACATTCGACTCGAGCATTTGTCTTCACTTCCCAGCCGATTTTCAGCGGCGCATTTCACCCCGGAATAAATCGCTTGTTAGTGCACATCATAGCCGCACGTAATATCGTAGCGATTTCTCTTGAAGAACGGCAAATGTTTGGTGTTAGATTGAAGTATTAATCATGCGGTTCGGCCGATATATTCCGATGTTTGACCGGCGATCGCCTTTCGCGTTCCTCCTACACAACCGATACCATCGTGATGGGTGTAATCTATATCAGCATTAGTATCGATATCGGTATCAGGAGCGCTTCTTCGACGCCATCAGCCCACATCCTTGGCCCGAAACGAACGATTCCGTGATTCATTATGCGCCACTCGAAGTCGAGGCTATCGGGTACAAACGACTGGGATAAACGCTGCGCGCGTCCCGAGGAATGCATCCGGTTTGAGATTAGGGTTGGGGTGTCAGATTGCCAGCATCCACTTAATAATCGTCTATGGAGCGGCCTCTCACGTCGATAAGCATCCAAAAGGCGTGTAAATCATGTGAGATTACGACATATTTATCTGTATCACAAAAAGGGGCGAAAAAAAGAACGTCGAGAGAGACGTTACAATTCATTAGATACGCGGTTACATATGGTATCTCAGAAAAATTTCTAGTAGTTGTTGGATGGATGATGGGTATTTATTGCAAAACGACGCCGCTTCACTCCATCAAGCAATTTATTTCAGTTTGGTACGTGGGCACGTCGACAAATATGTGACGGGGCAATTAAAAGCGAGTAACGAATTAATTCGTACGCGCATGTACTTGTTCAATTGTACATGAACGTTTGAAAGCCATTGCTGCAACGAAACATGAAGCATGACATTGATCATATAGGGTGTAACATTCTTTACGCGGAGAGAATTTGTGTTTTATTGCTCAACGACACATTAAAACATGTCAATTAATTGTAGTCAATGTACCCGGATATTTATTAGAGGAAGTTAACTTAAGAAATGGCTGATAGGTGTATAATGTCATCATGATTGGTGAATTTGCATTCCAAGTTTGCAAAAATGTATAACATGAATTAAGGATGGGCGAAACATGCCAAATATTTGAATGACAATGGATATTGTGCGTCAAAACTCAATTAACATGTCATATCATTAAATTCTTTTATTCAGGTGTTGCTTTCCAATACAAATATTGTCTTTGCTTGCAAATTAAGTTAAAATATATTGGCGTTTCCATTAAATCTCAAGCCATTAACATAATTTCTTAAATACAGTCTAAAATACAATTGGTACTATCTGATCTACAATTTAAAAAGGTGTAGTTGGATCAAATCAACACATTAGATAACCAAGAAATTGATAAACTGATTGGAAGATGGAAGTAGGTTGAAAAATATGGATCTGGTACTTATCAAACTTGTGAATGTACAGAATTTTGGATTCCTAGACTGAATATAAATGTCTTATCTCCATAGACCAATTCCAAATTATGAAAACGCATGATGGTGGGAAAGTAAACACAGTTCAATTTGTGTTTGCTGGCAACAATGCAGGAAAAGCATTTTCGCAAACATACCTCTGCCGTTTATCCTTGTGGCAAATTGTGCATGCGCAAGTTCAAGAACTCTGCTGCAACAACATAGGTGGAGATCTTGAATTTGATATACTAGGCAAGCGAGTCGATGGCCTGCTATATAAAATTTTATGACTCATAGAGCAATAATGTGCATGTAGTAATGCTCTGCGTTTGCGGAATGATGCGCAGCTCGCATCATCGCGCATCACATGCAGTAACTATGTTTTAATTCGCATCCATGTGCGCGCATTTGCATTATCAGAAAAAAGGCAGCACCACGACGCGAACGAACGAACGAACTGATGAATCGCAGCGTTTTCGTCCACTGATTCACCACTCGACGACGACGACTCGTCGACCAGCAATCTCAAGAGCGGCAAAAACGCGCGTCGAGCCTAACATTCGCAAAACGAACGCATCTAATCGCCCATACGCGTACAATGTACGCCAAGAGATGCGCGAATGAATGCGATGCAAAAACTTAAGCGCGATGATGATCATTACGATGATGATGATGATGAGATGCGCGCGCGCGCGCGCACAAACATAACAAGTTGAAAGGTGTCCAATTACGGATCGCTTCATTATTCCGCGCGCACGGCCGTCCAATTGGTTGGCTTTTAATTGCGACTTCGCATAGATGCGCTAATATTTCGACGTGCCCTGCCACACTGTAGCGAATGTTGTGCGAAATTGGTCTGCTGTCCGTTCATACGGTGCGCTATTGACGGCTTGCAAGAGCTGGTTGTGTGGACACATTCGGTGTATACATGCGCAAATTACTGAAAAGTACACGAGTGTGCACCGTCTGAAGTGGGCAGATTATTTCCACTACGAGCGCAGTATGCTTATAAACTCATCCGGAGAAAACGGTCTCGACACCTATGACTGAGGCCGTCCATCAAAAGCCATCCACTTAAGTTTTGCACGAGTGCAGACTCATATTCATATTTTACTGCTGTACGTTTATAAAGCTGGCATAAATCTACATACGGAAATACTCCATATGAACTAGGACACTAGAGATCAAATCAAATTCGACACAACCATCAAATGGTCATTAATCTATATCTGAATATTTAGCATGTGCAATTAAATAAGTAATTAATTTCAAGAAAGGATTTGTCAGTTAATTTGAATTTTTCAAGGAATTTTAACTGAAAGGGGTTTGAAAATATATTCAAAAAATCATAACCAACTAATTTCTTACAAAATGTGTGTTTTAACATGCTAAGAAAAATTCATTCAAAAAAGTTTCTTAGGAACAAATACGAGGTTAATGAGGTCTCGTAATTTCGAAAATCAACTGGTCATCTTCAAATCATCTTCTGCCATTCTGTAAATCAATACAAGAATTCACTCCAACCCATTAGTTAAAAATGAAATCCATTATTCATACTTGTAACAGATTTTGCCCCATCTTGGTACTCTTTTGTTCAACTCACATTGGAATAACATTAACTGTTTGCGAAGCAACAAGGCATGAAACATGGCATTGAAATGGAAATGCTCCCGCAATTGAAAACTGTCGCCCCGCATTCACTCCGTGATAATTCAGTAAAACCACTAAATCACTAACAACTTCGCAAGGAACAAGATCTCCTCGCTTCTAGTGCACCATGGAAAGAAGAAAGTCCTTCTTCGTTTGTAATCGATATTCCCCAATACGAATCTGGTTGTTGCAATTCGTTCTCGATGAATCTCCTGAATTGGCCGAGCAAATATCGTATGCGATTTGACCGAACCGGGACCAGCTTCGTTCGATTCGAACCGCAGCTGAATGCAATAAGCAATAAATCACCGCAGTGTGTTAGTTTTCACGAGGCAGTAGGCAAGCATATTGAGCTTCCATATCGGCGAACGCAACAGCACACTTCAATATTGTTACGGGCGAAAACAAGAAGTGTGTGAGTACAAAACGGTGCACACATAATTTGATGAGGATTCCGTGGCGTAGCAAACAGCAACGAAACGAAGAGTTTGAAAAGAAGAGGTGTGAATTTGCTTACACTCGAATAATGGGCGATTCGAAAAAATGATTTACCGCAACCGCTCGCGCGGTCGTTTAGGAATTGGATTCACTCATGAAAGACGTATAAACATAGCTTTGCCAATTGGATGAGCACGATCAAGACATTAATATTTCACATTGTTTGAAGGCGCATTACAGATACCACATTCGGATCGTCGGATGGTTCGGTGGGGAGGAAACACCGTTTTTATCATCATCGTTTTGCGCGATGCGATTCTTTTATGCATGCCTTCACATGTGCAGTCTGGCCATGCGGAAACGTTGAAACACAAGTAAAAATTTGATAAAGAACTCCACCGGCGCGCCGCGCGCGGAATAAATCACAATCAGTAATTTCAACTCGCACAATAAATCTGGCCGCGCCGCGCCGCGATAACGAATCATGGGCTCGAGCGGGCATATTCTCTCATTGCTATTTCGAAGTTTAACGAATTTATACGCGCTGCCGAAACGCAATGGCAACCAACAAACAAGAACGACTTGCTGATGGTGCGTGCCACACATCGCGAGCCGAACCGGACAGCAACGCATTTCTCTTCCGTTAATGTCATCGCCATCCTGTGCTGTATGCATCGCGATTATATAATCATCACCTCGTGCGATATCATTTTCGCTGATGAAGAAATCCGTACCGAGTTGGATGCATTAACACATCAAAGTGAATTTTCTTGTTAACGAAATGTTTCATTTTTTTTAACATCCATAACAGTTGTCAACAAAAGTTTTTATCCAGGAGGTTTTTGTATCACTTATAATTTTTTTGTGAACAAATTCTAGATCTGTTATTAGTTTTTGACTCGTAAGTTTTAGATTTCTAACCATTTTCCCCAAAAGCTATTTTTTGATATCCAAAAAAATAATTGATTGCAAAAATTTCTGGTATTGAGTTTTCTTGGAACGAAGGACTGAAAAGTTTATCCGTTTCATATGTCAACTATAATTCGTTATCATATGGATATCATCCCATATTCTCTGCCATCGATTTTACCTAATTTTCTATTTTATCTGCCTTTAAATTGTATTAATTTTTCGAAATTTTCCGAATAATAATACAAGTACAACTATAGTTTATAAGCTTGGACCTATTCTACATTTATTAAGTCTCTATTATTATAGAGCATATTTTAAATAAATAGTTTTCTAGAAATTTTTCAGAAAAAAGTACCGAAATAATGTCCAATTACAAGGAGAAATGATATCCAACTTTGTTTCCTTTTGAGTTTGATTCAATTCAATTTTTAAATTGCAGTATTTTTGATCCATCTTAAATGAAGGAAAAAAGAAAAAAGTGAAAATTGAATTTTTGGCAATAATAATAATAATATATGTATTTATTGCATTTTACACAAAATGCAAATGTTGCTTAAATTTACTCTATATTTTTTTATTAGAAATAGTTGTAAATGAAATAAAATAATTATAAATTTAAAAATCAGCATATTTCAAATCTTTTATAGTGTAAAAACTGTCAGGATTTGTTACAGGCTAACTTTTAGTCCTTAGAGTGTTACAATTCAATATCTAAAAATTAGATCTGATAAAGGTGATAGAGCATCCGTCAAAAATATTAATAATTAGCAGAAAATTTTTGAGCACTAGAAAAAAATATATATAGCCAGTTTAATATATTGAGAAATATCCTTCATGTTGTCCCAGAAAGTGTCTATACGTGCTTAGACTGTCTATGTCTAATTTGCTAAAAGCTAAAAATCCACCTCATTGATAACTACTTTTTCTCGCTGATCGATTGATTTATGCGCGGAAATAATCGTGGTATTTCTAATCAAAGTTGGTTGCGCTATTAGCACATGCGATGCCATGTGCTGTCTGCCCCGCGCGCCGCCAATTCGATTATCTTTCATTCTGCACATTCGCATGAATGAATTGGAAGGAAGAGATTCGCGCGAGCGCCGCGCGTGTGTCGTCGTCCTGCAGTGCGCGAAGACACACCGCTGAAAGATTTATGATTTGTCGTCGGCGTTTTGCTAACGAATAGATAAATTTCTTCGATATTTCACGTCCATATATCACCAATATCTGTATAGAAATGTAATAGTGGAGACACATTATTGAAATAAAAACGCCGTGATTTAGTATAGTTTCGTTCGCCACGCACGCGGCTGGTCGCGCCTGCCTGGCGTTTTTATGGCTGTTCTATGTGAATGTGAATTTGAATGTGAATAGATAAGTTTATAATTTAACAATTAACTGTCCATAATTCATTTGCATTCGAAAGAGATTCGACTCGATTGGCGACAATGTACGCATCCTGAAGGCACAAACAATTCGTCTGAAAATGTTCATTTTGTTGTTTTGTTGGCTTGTTCTAACTTCTAACTTCTAACTGTAGAGTTAGGTCATAATGGTCGGCACACTTCTTCTGATGCGTCATATGTGGATGACTCTTCAAGCTGATGTGATCCTTCCGATTGTGTCGTCTCTGGAAGAATGTTTTTTGATTTCACTCGTTGTCGTGGCGTGCGACGTGCTAACTTATGGTAAGAGAATTCGCTTCTGATGTTAGAGAGGTCAACAAATTGTGTTTTGCGCTATAAATGCCGGATATTTGCCGTAATTTGTTGTTTGTCCCCGAACAAATCGAAGATTTACGGCACATTCGAGTGATTTATTAAGTGCATAAAGCATTCAACTTGTCTTTGGATTGTATTCTAATTGAAATTCATGAATACATTGAATAATTTTGATTTGAACTGTACCCAATGCTTCAGTTACAAGTTAAATCAATATTTTGGGGATATTTTGCGATATCAAGGTCAATACAAACTTCAAAATTACAACTACTTTGCTTCAACTTTTTTGATGTTTATGGTCAGATATATTTGTTCAACTATGTAACCAAGTTGTTCATTGAAGGATAATATATCAAATTAGTGTTTATAAATTTTTCATTTCTGATAATCTCAAAAATTTGAAGATATTAGTTTGGTGACTCTTTGGAAACTTGAAAATCCATTATTTGAACATTATGTTGTGCAGAGAATTAGTAAATTGAGTTGTGAAACTTCAAGCTGGCTTTCCATAGTAAAACATTTTGCAAAAATCATGAACTAGGAAAAAATGCAAAATGAATAGCAATTCATTCCCATCCAGTACCGTAACCCTCCTTATGGTTGTTAGTTATAAATGTGGACCATGTCTATCCATGCGACCCAACGATGTGCTCGACTGTGTTTTGAGTGATTTGAAGTCCTGCCCGGCTCGTTTATCCAAGTGTCTTCCAATAATTCTACCCGTTCGACTTATAATTAATTTCGAACTGTAAATCTAATACCGAACGGAACGAGGAACGAGCCCATCCGGCGAACAACATCGAAGCGCAGAAGAACCAATGTGCGAATAAGTTGAGGTTGAGATGGAGAGCATGACCATCCATTGCTGCCATCCATTCTGCAGCCATAGCTCTCTCGACGCGAAACCACTAATTCCAATCTTAGGGAAATCACGACTCAAATTTAAGACTTTCTTCGTTTTCTTTTCGCGAACAACTCCATGCGCGCACTCGCTCACTCTCCGCCTTCGTTCGCGACGGGCAAACGTTGAGCCAAACTGAGTGAGAGATCATGCAAGGAATGCGCAAAAATGGGCAAAAGTTTAGTGCAAACAATTCATGGACTCGAACGGGGTTCAGCGCAGCGCGATCCTAATTAAAATAATAACGTTCATTATGTGAGCGAAATAAATATTTGTTTATGTTTTTCGGTGCATGGGTGATTATCTATTTTATTGTGGTCACGACCATCAGCGACGTTGAAGACCACTCGGATGGGGTTTGGTACTTCCTATGATTGTTGTTATTCAGATAATTGCTATCATACATGGAGAGTTGATTAATATGGTTATCAACAAAACTATTGTTATTGTAGTTTCAAATTTTAAATTTCCAACAACATTCTAAGCTCATGATGAATAAATACTTGAGTGTCTAGTTAAGTATAGGTAGTGTTCATGTCATGAAGAAGTTGAAAATTGCACCAAAGCTCATAAGTAATTCTTACGACTTAAAAAGTGTGCAAACGCCTGCGATGCGAATCGCGGAAAAGCACTCGGAGTCTTTTGCACCAAGAGACGAGAGGTTCTTCGCACTCATTGTTGGTAATTGAGTGCTTAGTATAGACACTTACATAATTAAAGTCGTATTCTGCGGCGATTTATACGCGCAAATAACGTCAATAGTAGTTTACTACCATTGTGGTAATTCGAGACAAGAGCAATGAATGCCCGCGGCGGGCTAATTTATGCAGATTGTGATTTGAGAGGGCAGACTCGTAAACCAGCCGACTCTTCGACTCTGGAAATTGTCCGATAGATAACCACGGGGTAATTGTAAATTTGATCATTTTTTAATTATGATTATTTGCGACCGGCCAATTTCTTCGCACTTGGACGTTTCTCATGCGACTGCGCTCATTTATAGAGCAATTTTCTCGGCGAGTATCATTTAAACGTCATTTACAAGAAATGGAATTTATTTACCTATTAATATCGTTTTCCGATTATGATGCGGATGGAACGGAGGTTTTGCGAAGATGTGAAATTGGCGTAGATGCCTCCATCATCTTCCAGTTCATTAGTTTCGTATAATTAGCGAGTGAGGCTCATTGGGTTCGTTGCTTGCATGGATTTCATGCGGCGTTTTCGTTGATTTCATAGCGAATAGTACGAAGTTGGTCGGGCATGTTTCTCATTACTACTAATAGCAAAAGTATCACAGAGCAGAACACCCAGCGCGAATGACTGTTGTTGAAGGCTTGGAAGGCCACAACGAAGAGGCTACGGTTCTTTTTTGCGATTGATAGCGAAGCAACGAAATGCTAAAAGATTGGATGGGCAAACCAAACAAATAAGACGTAAATACTGTTTAATTGGGCAAAAATTGACATTCCAATGTTGTTGTTGTTGTTTGGTTGCAACTGGGTAGAAAGAAAACTATAACTCATTCACTTCTTTGCCAACTTATGTCCCACAATTACACATTTAATTTCCTCTTAAAAATCGTTGAATATTGCTTTATTTTGTTGATATGACATGATAAAATTGTGAAAACAATTAGGAAACTTAAATGTTAATATTTTTATTTATCTTGATGTTTTTATTACATGTTACGTCTCCAAAAAAAAAAACTTCATTGAGTCTTATGAAGTTTACCGTTTCAATTTGATTTATAAATAAGTGAACTTAACTTTATTTTATGGGGAAATGGATTAAAAATGCTAGAATTTTCTGAAAGGATAAAAATTTCTAGAAGGAAAAGCATATGACTTCTTTTAGGTTTATGAATTCACATCAAATACGCAACTTTTTTAGTTTAAATTTTGCGACTCTTCATTAATAAAATTGGTTTCCGAAACTATAGCGTTATTTTCCTTTTAATATCTCCTATATTGAATTGAACAAAAAAATAGGAGAATCATGACTCAGAAATGGACAAAAAAGCAGTTCAATTTTACTGGATCTTCAGGTTTCCTTAACCAGTAGTAACTATTGAGTTGATACAACAAATTAGAACTTTGTCCTCATTTTTCAATAAATACTTTTTTAAAAACTTGTCTTCATCTCAACAACCAAATTCAAAGTTGATACAATACATAATTGTATCATAGATATCAAATACCATTCTGACTTTAAGTTAGTTTAAGGCCTATCCAATTGAACATAATTGATCACAGTTGTACTTCTGGGTCTCTACAATTTTGTCCAGTGATCGAAAAAGATTGATTGGCAGAAATCTATTCAAATCTCTTAACTACTGAGACTTATTAGACTTGCCTTAAAAAGCATTCCAGCAATCTCTCTGGAATTCAACTCGAATTCAATGTCGAAAAACCTGGAACCAATGACGAGCAACTATCCCAACTCGAATCCTCCTCGATTGGGTAAATATCAAGATAGATGTATACTACACAACTCTGCGAACTCGGAGTGTATCTTAGCATTACGAGATGATATCTTCTGAGTTATTGTCTTTGCCTGGTACATTCCTCAGGTGCGAAGAACGTTCATCCACACATCCACATACATTCAGAGAATACAATTCGGAAAAATCGACATTGTCCGCGTTACGTTTTACGTTCATTGTTGGCCCAACAACGAACGTCTTGTTCGCGTTTCGTTTCCTCGGCGTGTTTCTCTTCCGCACGGCGACGTTATAATTTTATTTATTTTTGCCCATGCGACATGTAGGTAACTATTATATTCATGGCTTCCATCCAGCCAGCGTACGCGTGCGTTGTACGCTCACGTTTACATAACCCAATAAGAAGTACACCCATGTCCACGGCGTGTACCATGTACCATCGAGTTACTGCCGAGCAGTAAGTAGCATTAACAATAATATGTTCCTACTTGGAAAATCGTATTATACGATAAATCGTCGTTTGTCTTGCTCGTTGTGTACTCTTCTGTCGTTGGCTGCGTTTGTGTGCTTCTGTGCTTACTACAAGAACCTCCTCAGTCCAATCTCGAACATCCATGCTGACAATTTCAACTGTCCAATTGACCATCTCCAATATACTCGGTTATTACCATCAATTTCATTACGAACGGTAAATATTTGATCACGAATTTCCATCCCTTAAGTTTTGAATTGGTAGTTTTTGGGCGGTGTTTGCGAACATCCAGTATGAGGACGATGTCGTCTATATATTTATTTATCTGTGTACGCGGAACGTGTTTATAAATTTCAACGCGTGCGAACTACGACCAACATATACGAAGAAATCGTCGCCTCTTTGCGCTTGCCAGCGCTCGTCGATACGATGCGATAATAATTTCTCCATTTTGGACGCGCCAGAGAGACATTCTCCACCATGCATCGAGCTCCGGAGGAGAGGACATCCTACTTGCATATCGTGGATTCGTGCATTCGATACATCAGAGTTACATGCCACTGTTCTTCACCACTGTTTTCAGCACCGTTCATCGAAATTTATCGGTCGTCATAAGAGAGCCGAGTGTGTCTTTGGTTGGTGGTTTGCATTCATTTCACTTGGTGTATAGTTTTGTGACATTTGTTCATTTGCAAGTTGTTTATGTCTTCATGAGGTGACAATTGCTCCCGGAAACCTTCATGGAAGAAGAATCGTTTACTTCAAATGTATTGCGAATTATGGTCAACTAGCAGAAAATTGTAGATGTTTATCATCTCAGAAAAGGCTCTCCAGAAAAGGATTTCTAGAATAATTTTAGTTTTTTGGAAGTTCAGGTGTTTGTTGTTATTTTTTCCAGTCTTCCAAATTTTCAGTGTTAATTATAGGGAAACCGATCTCGATTTTATAGCATTAGAACAGAGAATCTTGAATCAGTGATCAAGCAATTATTACTCGCAAACACTATAACATTTAGGTAAAAGTCAACTGTTCAGTATTTCCACGGGAAGGTTCACAATGTGTGTTAGTAAAATGTTATTGTTACTAAAATTCTCACAAGTGTGAGAAATTAATATCCTTTATTTTAAAATTTATGGCAACTCTTTAATTAAAGTGTTAATTACTAAGGTTTCAAATATTTAAGATTTGATTTGACACTACTTTTGGCACTTGAAATGTTATATCAGAAATTGTGGTAACAATTTTGAATTTTGTGGCTTTTTAATCCATTGTACCAACTTTTCTCTAGCATGATAAAACGTCTTATATCACATGTGTACTACAAAACGACATTATAAACGCATAAAATTTGCATTTCTCGCAATATAATCTACTATTAAACTTTGAGGAACATGAAGCAACTTTCAAAAATTTGTAGTATCTGAAGTTTTTTATTAAACATTTTAAAAAACTTTTTAGTGAACAGTCAGTAACACATTTTTCTAATCCTTTAAAAAAGCCTTAGATTCTGATATTTCTTGATGAAGGAATAATTAAAACGAGGCAATATTCAAAAATTTTTGATGTCTGAAAACTTTCATGAGTAATAATTAAAAAATATTATTAGAAAATAATAATACATTTTTCTAATATTTTAAAGAAATTCTGACTGGAAAATTATTTTCAACATCGAAGAAAGTAAATCGCAAATTGTTGAATGTAAATTCTGCAAGGATAACATTTTATCCTGATTGACATGGAATTAATATTGAATCATGAGGCACATTGTAAGAAGCAGCAGAAACACAGAGTATTAACATACGTGCCTACAATAATCACGTTTCGAACATTTGCATTATGACATTGGCATTAATAAAGTAAACCAGTTTTGATTAAAATGCTGATCTAAACAAATGTATACGTGCGATTCGCCGGACATGTTAATTAATAACAAATGGCGTCTGATCGGACATAAACGCGACGCATCAATCACGCGATGAGTAATACTTAACATATTTTACGTGATCACGATATGTAATCAGCGGTAATTATATCTAATTAATTAACACATCCGAAGGTTATAAAGTAGTAAACGGAGAACAGACACCTTAACTATTTGGAATTTTTAGTTTTATTTAATTTGATAAAATCTCGGCTTTTAGATAAATTAGTGTTTATGTCGCTACTTTTTTTTTCGAGACACTCATGATGAAGCAAGAATTAGTCGAAAGTCAGGATTCATAGCAATGGCCATTTTTATATATTCATAGATTAATATCATTTTATGTTAATTAAATATTTTATGATTTTTACAACATTAAGATGGGTGATTTACTAAACTATAAACTTTCTTCTATGGCGGGTTTTTGCATGCAATTCACTCTTGTGCTAAACTTATTCAGGTATGTGCATAGCTCGTAAAATGAATTTTATTTTATTTCATTTGCGAAGCATTGCCTATTTACACTAGATGCCATAAAAATAAATTTATAATTAAGTACTAAAATTACTTCGAGAATCGTTTTTTTTTGTTTTGATTATCAATTACGTTGATATCACAGTTTTTCTCAAATTTATTTTGTTTATGATTTTTTGTTTTCATTTTTTTGCAAACATTTTTGAGACACTGATTTTCAAATGATTTCTGTAATTTGTAATTTTGTTCTTAAATTTCCCGATGATCTAAGAATAATTTTTGTTTAGAGAATTTTCCAAAAACAATTGATAAGTTTTTGACTTATTGAAATAACATTTTCTAGAAACTCGAAAATTAAACTGAAAATATGGATATCATTTGTCATATTATAAGTTACTAGGTTAGATTTTAGAAATGAATAGAATGATCCAATTTGATTCAGGGAAAAGATACGAAAATTTTCATGTCAGAAATGTTACCTGATGTTATTATTTGAAGATCTACCACAATAAATTTGTTTCTCAGATAAAGTGAGATACATAAACTTTCAAGTGTCAAAGTGATCTAGTTTGATCTTTGTCTAAATTCCATTACATTCTGTATTTCAACCAGTAGTCCGAAAATGGTCAAAGCAATCATTGATTACCAAAAGGAAACCAATTCAGCAAATTATATTACATAGATAACCACAAATATTGTTTCCAAGGGAAATTAGCTAAGCTTCTCTATTGCAGCCACAAACACAGATGGAAAATAGTTTCTCAAAGTACCCGTTATTAGAAAATATCTTGTAGGTATGCGTGTGGCAAGTGAAATTTTTCGCCAACATCCATTTCTCATATGTAAAGTAAAACCACAATCAAGATTTGCATGCATTTGCAATATTACCGCACATTGCTACGAAGGTGTGTGTCCGTTTGCAACCATTGCGAACTTCACGCGTTGATGTGCGGTGAAGATTGCGATTTGGCCCATTCTTCTGCGCATATGAGTATTAGGTTCGGTTCATTTGTAATAACTATTTGTTCGTATCTGCACTTATGAAGCGATTTGCCCACTTGGCGAAGAATACTCCTTGTTGCACGCGCGCGCGCACCTTGATTAATGATGTTATGTTTGGAGTGACAAATAAGTTGCGGAGATTAGCCTCATGGCTGATGCATTCCTATTCCGCCGCGAAGAAGAAGCTCACCACTTTTAGAAGCCATCATAGGCGGAAGCTATCTAATGGCTATCTAAATGGCGGAAAGCTTTCGGTATTTTCGCATGATGGCACGCAGCTTTCGGCCATAATGCATCGGTCAGCAACAATGCACGAGGGAGTGTTGTTTGTTATTCTTACATCTTCGAGATTCACTCGATGCTGCTGGAAGCTTTCAGATATTTTGAAGGTAGATGATTCATTGGAGGAAATGCTTTCTGGGCTTTTTCGTGGTACGCGGTTTGAAGTGACCCTTCACCGTAAATTTTGACCTTAGACAGTTGGTACACCATTCTTGTTGCATGGGTCGTTTATCAATTTTTATTTTGATTGCAGTTGACAAATTGAGAGCCAATTTGTTTTACATTGTTTAACATGATAATTTTTATATGGGTAACAGGATATTTTAAGATGAAAAGTGACGAAGTTGTCAAAGCAATGTTAACGTTGAAATTTTAGAGATTTTAGTATTTGCATTTATAATCAAGCATCTAATTAGATTCGAAATTCATTCATTTACAAAACTAACCATAAACAAGATTACAAGCTCAGTACAACTCAGTAAACATTAACTAAATAATAACAACTCATTAACAAGCTTAATAATCAGATAAAATCTTGAAAGAATGTTATAAAAAATAATGTTAAATTGATGTTCTTTAAGTTTATTTTAGATTGGATATTTTTGATGAATAAAGTTGTTGAGGAATATTTGTAAAAAGAGTTATTCAAGAAATTGATATTCAAGAAATTTTGATACTTTGGATGACTATTTAGTAAATTTGATATCTTTTTTAACATCTGCCAATACAAATAAGATGGCAAAATCGAAAATTTCACAAAATGTAATGATTCTGAAAAATGCTAGAAAGATTCTAGAAAAGAACATAAGAATTAAGTTTATGATAATTGTATAAGAAAGTTTGTAATTGATTACAATTACAATGGAATATAATGAAAAAAGGCATTAATTCAAGATGTGAAATACGAGTATAAATACCCGTCGAGAATAATATATGGCATAATAAATTTTTATTGACTCTCTACTAGTTATCATTAGAATTTTTCGGTTTTATCAGGCTTGTTTTGATGCGCATTTTTTCGAATACATTTGATACGCGCGGCGTAAAATTATCTGAGAATTGATTGGAGCCGAAGCCGATAAATCAAATGGCATGTAATTCATTTTCATATTCGAAACGCACATACGCACACACATTTATTGCCTTTCCAAGCATTGCTACCAAATTGGGTTGGGTTTAACTATGTAATCGATACTTATCTACATAAATATCCATTTCATAATAGTTTATATCCGAGCCGAATCGCGTTCGTAGTTGTTGCGGATAGCATTTGTCAATATTTCGAAAAACATGCATGGAAGAGATGTATCTGATTTCATCATCCGTTTTATATTTATTTATTGCTTTATTGTTGCCCGCTTATTGTTTACAGATTGTCACTTCGAACATAATATTGTTAACTATATTAGCTTGTACAGTTAGTGAGATTGCAGTCGAAATTTATTATGGACCGACGAGTCGGTCGGTATTAATTAATTTTTGAGGTGAAAGCTCTTAATTGGAACATGCCTGGGTCATTACCGCACACGTGCCCATAATGATTCAATTTATAATGAGCGTTTTTACTCGTAAAAACCTGATTTTATTCGCGTGTGATGCCTCAGCGGAACGCGAACGCGAGCCAAAAGTGTTTCGTCTCTTACAGCCGCCATAAATCAAACGGCAGCAGTTATAATTCAGACGCATGACGCACCGCAGTCAGTGTTTATCAAATTATTATAAATACTGGCATATAAATCCATTTGTATTTCTTTATTACCATCGAATGTAATTATAATATTTTAATTCGTTGTCACTCGGGGTCCAAAACTTTTTGATCACTATGCATTCTTCTTTTCATTATACCAGATGGATAAAACTTTTGGATGGTAGTCGATTACTACCATCAGGTACAATGCAAGGTATTTGGTACGAAGTAATGTTATTTCATATGTCACAAAACAGTTGTTGCATGAGGCTTACCTGGACATCTACAGTCAACTTTAATGTTTGCCTATTAAATGATAGTAGAAATAAACGGAGGAACATAACAAGATTTGGGCAGCATGTTTCGTTCATGTTTGGACGCTGCTGGATTCGGTAGGGCGCCAACACAATTCGGTAGAACATCGACGTCATTTATAATAATGAATAAAGGATTACGGTTTGTAGACGTACCGAAAAAAAATGAAGGATCGGACACATTGCGCCGTTGAAATCGCTATAATAAATACAAATTGATGTATCTCTTGGGTGCCTCTCCACTTATCTACATGGCACGTGATTATGCAAATTGACGATATTTTTTTTGATTTATAAACATTAAAATTGAGTAACACGTTATTTAGCTTCACGCGATTTAAACCAACGACTTGGTAGTTTACTACGTTTCAGGATAACAATTAGGATGTAAAGTCAGAATATGGCGGTTCTAGTACAGATTCAGAGATCAGTTGCCAAATTTTACAAAAAATTAAAAAATTGAATATAGTTCCACAACATAATTTTTATGTTACAAAAAAATGATAAATTTTTGTCTGTATTGTTTCCAATAGTAATTCAGAAAGTTTAAAATTCATTTTAAATTAGTAAATTCCAATTTCAATTAAATAATTTCT
Organism: Aleochara sp. GC000083; assembly: GCA_030264555.1. Classification (NCBI taxonomy): domain Eukaryota; kingdom Metazoa; phylum Arthropoda; class Insecta; order Coleoptera; family Staphylinidae; genus Aleochara; species Aleochara sp. GC000083. The sequence continues at coordinate 70,659 of JARJDZ010006036.1, forward strand.
CACATAATCTCATATAACATATCTGAATTAGATTTCTTCTCATCTGAACCTCCACTGATGCTTTTTGAATTGCAACTGCGAAAAGTTAATCACTTGCTAATGATAGGATAGTCATTTCCCTGAATTTTTCAAAGTATTGAATTTGTTGGGAAAATGTAAGTTCAAGATATCATCTTTTAACTTAACGATATCTTATATTTATTATTCCAGAATAGGGGATCATAATAATTATGATCCAGTTAGAAATTGATAGTTGATTTGTTTGTTAATTAATTTGAAAAAAATGGGACTTGCAACTGGAGTAATATGATATCTGATATCATGTACAATTTGAAAGTTATGCACATGTTGCACTGATATTTTTCCATGGGATTTTAGTTTCGAACTATTTTGGCAATAAAATTTTGGCAGGTATTTGCAATGCCAGCTGTTGAATATCTCTACTACAATTTTTCCCATCAAAAAATGTCTCGGCAACGACGAATTGCCAACAAAAGCTGGCTGGTTTCATTTCTCCCAATTTGTTTTTGTTCTGCCTGCTGAAAATATAAAGCAACTCGTGATGTGTGCATCCTTTTGCATCCTCGCACGCCTGGATATAATCACCTAGCTCCAAAGCAATGGCGGTCACCATGTGAAGAATGCATCCAACCAGTCATATAACGTGTATTAATTACGCTTTAGTACGCGTAATTATGCATCGCGTACAAGATTCCACCATTATCTATCTATAAATTCCGAATTCCATATTATACTGCGCTGGATACTCGTGGATTTTATGTATTTTACGTAGCGCGCGCGGTGCGCTATGATCCCAACCAGCAACGGACTTTTCTATAAGCTCTTCGCGAGATGGGTCCATCGGTCCATCCGACCAGACCGACCGACCGACCAACCGAACGAACCCATCTTCGTTATTCTATAACGTAACGTACAATTTCCTTATACGTTCGCAGCACTATATAACAAGCGCGATACAAGCGCCATAAATTACGACAAACATAGCGAGCGAGCATTGCGCGTCGCTAAAAAGCGCTGTTTTCCATGGAGGAAGGAAAACTCACCTACCCGATCGTCCATGGGCATGGTACCTGAAAGCAACAGGAAACACGTTACCGCACAACGACCCAGTCGTGTAAATGAAGTGAAAACATTTAGTCGCTAGTAGGTTTCACATTATTTCGATCAGCGCATGCAAAAGAAACCAAAGTGCAATGCGAAAGAATTGCACAATCGGGAACATTGGGCACCAACTACTCGTAGATTTGTTGCTCGTTGCTTCAATGTTCTTGTCCTCCAAGTCGTCGTCGTTGTCGTCTTCGTCGTGATGCGCACATCCCAAACCCAAAGAGAGTAAACTCACACAACTCGGGCTGGTTAACTTTTTTCCACTTGCAACTCTTTCGCAAATCTTCTTGTGTGCATTCAAATCGCCAACTTGGATCGCTGCTGAGTTGTTGCCGCAAAGTTAAATAGACAGAAGCAGCCTCAATACGAGCCGCATTAAATTTATTTGTTACGAATCTACGAAAACGAGCAACGAGCTTCGAAGTTGGTTGAAAGCGGGAAAAGCGCATCTCTTGTGCAACAGTTGGAAACCTTCCAAGGATGGTGGTACCCGACCAATATCGGTGCGGTCTTTAATTGAATCAGCAAATACGGTGTGCCGCATGCATGACATTATAATGTTGTCTAAATGCTCCGTGCGCTGAAACTCCGAGGAAGGTATTACTAGACCAGATATTGATATCTACGAGCTGTGGTAGTGCTCGGATGCAAGTTTGGAGTTACGCGGTTACCGAGTTCGAACGAGCAAGGCATGGAAATCGTTCGTTTTGCAAGCGTAGATAACATTTACATATGTTTTCGACACGTTATCATTATCCTATTGCATTGCGTTCAATGCATTCCCTGTGCAGTTTAACAACGTGCGGTTAGTGTTCAATTATGTCCTCGAGTATTTTTCCTCGGATATCTGATGGAATTTATCGTACGAGCTGAATTTGAATCGCGAATCCCTCGGCCAATAGTGCCACGTCCAGCGGGATTTGTTTTGCAACGTTTCACTGCTTTATTAGCAAATGGTCATATAATATTTATCTAAATTTGCGTCATGCCATCAGCGAATATTCGATGATTACTTGGATTCGAAGCGTTTGAGGTAGAGATAAAAAGCTAATAAACACGAGGAATATTTATGTTTCATTCAATATTCAATGAAGCAATCACATATAAATATTTCGTCTATTTATAATTAATTACTTATTTCATTTCGAATGGTTTGATTAATTTCAATTTTTGTTACTAGTAGATTATTGTATACCAATCCAAGTTTAGTTATAGATGTAAGTAATTTTTTGGGTCTTTGAAATCATCATAATCCTCAGTAATTGGTTTAATTCTTCGAAAAGTTTTTCTCTAATAGATTGTTATATACCCTAATTGTGAAAAATTTTATAATGCTGGAATCTTACTTTCAAATTTAATTATTGTATTGATACAGATGAGATTTTCAGCTATTGGAATTTTACTAAATTGCATCAATTTTGGTTATATATCAGTTTTCATAGACAATTATAAATCATTTTTTGGGCTATAACCATAACATGGAACTGTTCTAATCTATGATAAGTGGTTACTTTTTCGAAAAATAATTCTCTGACTAATGTTTATGAGACCTGATGCTGAAGGGTTTTAAATTACTGAAATTACTTACTTTAATGCAAATATAAATTGTCTTTAAAATTATAATAGTGACAGTCATACATGACAATCCGTTTACTTTTTCAAAAAGTTATGTTAAAGAACTTTCTGTTGCTTGAATCTCATTTTTGTATCAATTTTACCTAGTAGTAGATATGTTGATGGTTGTATATTAATTCAAATTCTGAGACCTCAATACTATAGTATGGAACTAACATAATCTATGATAACTAGTTACTTTTTCGAAAAATAATCCTCTGGCAGATTTTTATGAAACCTGATGCTTAATGATTTTATTCTTGCTGAAATCTAACTTAATTACAAATGTAAATAGTCTTCTGTTCAACCTTCTGTTCAAACCATAAAATAGTTATTAAATGCTAAGTTACAAAATATTTGTCTCTAACAAAAAAATCAAATTCCCCTTATATCATTATCACATTTGAATTCAGACACCTGAAATTCAAATTTTTGGTCTTCAACTTGGATATTCCAAAAATCTTTTTCTACAAACTACCATAGCCTATTGTAATCAGCAAATTTCAGTAATCTTTTCTTCTTACACTTCATTTAATTAACTTGGAAAAGTAGAAAATAATTTTGGCCAACTTTGGCCATTACAATCCCAGTCAGTCCTTCACAACTGATCTGAAATACCCTGACAGACAAGACAGTGGACATTGGACATTATGGGTCTGCATGAACTCGTTCCTCGTTCGTAAACGGTAACTTTGACGATGCCCATCGTACTCATCGTATTGTGTCGGACCCTGTCGCATGCATTGCGACCACAATTCGGGCCCGCGATCTCTGCTGCTGCCCACATAAACCCGTTGCGAGCGCGAGCCACCGTCTCAGTGCGCTGATGAAGCTCGCCGCGCGAACACAACAGCACCGAACGCACCCGCGATTCTTTGCAATTTCGTAGTGGATCGAATCCACGAGCGAGGAGCGAACAGGTTGCGCGCGATTACGTCCATCCGTCGGTTTCGTTCGGGCGTTCGGTATCTGGATTTGGATTGGGATCCTATTGCATCCACGAGGAACATTCGGGCATCATTGGCCAACGACAACCCAGCTGGTCGCTCTACTACAACCTGCAATCCCAAACATCTTCAAGGCACATGTGCGTTCTGGTACAAACAACGTCGTTTTTTGATCAAAGTGCGTGTCCCATTTTGCGGGCGTCATTCGAATTCCTATCCGGACGAAAACAAAAATATGTGCGCGGATAGTCAACAGACTTCTCGTAGTTTCCTCACTCATTAGTTGTGATCAAATTCAAGGAATTGATAACGTTTTATCTGAGCGCCAATAAATCGAAGCCTTTTTTCATCAAACGACATCAATTGATGAACACATCTCATTGATATTTCTATGTGGAGCTGGTAAATAGAATCAACAAGTAAGTCCACTGAATTTACATTTTTTCCGTATTATAAAATCTAAATATATTTTGAATATTCTTTCGGGATTTCTCCATGTAACAACCAAAAATATTTGCAAATATTTTCATCAACAACTTTCTTCAGTTTTACCTTCATGTACCATGCTTTTTTGATACCACAAATTGAATCCAATTCCAAGTCAATTGAAATTGACCATTTGCCTGAAGCCCATCTTCCAGTAGCTACTCTCCGTTGGGCAAACACATCATCAACCCACATCTCCAAGTTCACTGATCTAAATGATTTAAGAGATGCACCATGTTAACTGCTTGTATTACCATTCGTAATAAGCAGTGACGGGCCGATGCACACACATCTGATTAAAGAATGCATACGCTGCGACGAAAACAAGCAAGAAAATACCAGCAACAACAACAACACCGCGTCCTCCGAGGCGCTTATGCTTGATGCCAATGATGAGTGGTACATGCATATTTGTATATAATTTATGCTACTGGTTCCCCTCGGCGACAGTCCAATAATATGTGCATTACGGTCAATTAAACACACGGAGTGCTCACTCCTTATTCTCCATTGCTGTTCGCAACTTGTGGCTTTGCGAACGAAGCAGATCTGATATTGATTTAATTGATTGATGCCTAATCGTCTCCGCCGCCCAATGAAGAATACCTTTTTTCTTATTTGTTATTTATTGATATTGATTCGTTGGCGCGTCGTTTCAGTCGTAAATATCATACGTATGATATGGCAATCGAATAAATTTCTTGCTGAAGCATTAAAAATCGTGTTCGCGAAACGTTTAAAGTGACGGCAGGCACATTATTTGCCAGCGTTGATTGACGTATGGCCAAATCTGTAGAAACTGTTGAGAAAATTGGAGATTTATGATTATTAGAAAGTGCGATTTTATATCTACTGAATTTCTTTGCGATTCTCTTATAATAAGATAATTTGATCTACGACTTTCAAAAATATTATTTTAAAATTTCAAGGGGTCGTTTCCATTTTACATAAAAGAAAATAAATCATTGAATGATTATCTTTGATAGATATTAAAAAAATATCTTTGAGTAGGAAACTTCAATCAAAATATTAAAAATTTGCAATTTTTTTGTGAAAATGAGAAATAATTTGTTTTGGTAAAAAATCTTTGGTAGACAAATGATACAAAATTGTTGTATAAAAAACAATGAAATGATGAACGTATCATAAATAAATTAACAGCAATTAATGTATTATTTACAATGGAATTTATATCCAATATATTAAATATTAATGTCGGAAGCATGGAGTTAAAAGTTCATTACAAATAATATAATTTGATATTTGAAAATTTCTTGAATGTCCGAAGAAATGAATAAAAAATTTACCAATAAAAAAATGTAATAACTGATAAAATCAGCAGCGATCAGGATTTATTTATTTCCATATTAGGACTACCAACCATTTAACAGTATTAAGCGAGAGAATTTAAAATTGAAATCCAAGTTGATAAATAAACATGAATTTTATGTAAAAATCGAATTATGCTAATTTCGATTCTTTTCCGAAGGCATTATTCTAGCCTGTTTGTGCGTTTTCTGTGCTTAAAATCAATGTTAATGTAATAAACATCGCGTCGGCCATCAGACAGTAGTACATTTAATGCAAGAACGAGGAGGATTCATTTGACTTGCAGATCGTTTTGGTCGTTTTATACGGAAATTCGAGACCAAACACAAGAGCGCATAATGTACGACGACAACGTTTGTTATGACGTTTCGTCGTCGAATCGGTCAATATCGAATGTGGAACTAACTCATTCAGGAGTGTGCGATTTGCATAATCGTAGAAAATTCCTCGGGAATGTTCCTACTAAACAAATGACGTGTGAGAATGTAGGGAACGAAATCTAAACTCGAAATAGTTTAAAAATTTGTTATCAATTGTCAGATCAAATTTGGATATTTATTAGGAATTAATTGAACTTATTATTAATATAATCATGCTTATTGAATTAATTATCCCGAAAAATAGTCGGAATGTCCTGATTAGTTATTTGATTGATAGAAATAAATTTGGATATTCATATAATTCAAATATTGCATCTTATCTAATCAAAAGGTTTTTTGATTAAAGCGTGCAACTGGGTAAGAATGATTTAATTAAAGTAAATAATTTGCAATGTAAATTGCACTTTGCTAACATTCTATATCTTCGATTCTTCTTATCTTATCTCTTGATTTGGCTTATATTTCTGTCTACATTATAACGTTCGAATGATACACATCTTCCATAAACGTCTATCGAAAAAGATTTACCAACAGCATGAAAATAATTAGTGACAATTGTGGCAATTGTGTTCATTTAGGATTCTGCAATGCCTTTTGTATTAGTTAAGAGACGTTATTTGGATGTCACCTCGGTTGATTCACTGTGGTTATATATAATATCCATATTTTTGTATATTTATTTATACATCTATATGGTTTTGCATTTTTATTATCAGTACGTGCATTAAAAATTAAAGGAATTCTTCTTCAACATTGAAAAACTGCAGGTAATGAATATTTTTATTGATAATCATTGGTAATTTTTTACATTGAAATTTCAATTAATGGCTTTATAGTTTGATCATGTAAGTGCCTTCAGTTCTTTGTTTGTTTTAATTCATTTCGTTGAAAATTGATATCACATTAAAGGTATGTAAACAAGACTGATAATCTTATGCGAATAAATTTTCAATATTTACAGTTAGTGATCTCATGCATTATGCGTGTTGATTTCGAATCGTTTCAGAAAGATTATTTTTTTCCCATCTTAAACTGACATACTTTTATTGCTATCAACTATTTTATAGACAATTTCGACCATCATTTTCCGGGGAATAAATATGGCATTATTGATGACATACTGAAAACTATTTTACTGTAAGATTTCAATAGATTTCTGAAATACAATTCGTTGTCTAGATTTTCAATGGTTTTCCGAGGCTATAAAATATTTAAAATAACGGGTTGTGTCATAGAAGGTTCTGTTTTTATCACACACTTATTTGTTCTTATTAAACAACAATGTTATATTTGTTTATACCTAAGAAAACTTCTTGAATACTGATAGATTTTTCTATTCTTTATAAAAATTTAAATTTTTACAAATCAAACGGACTGTCGAAACTAACTTTATTTTGCAAGAAAAGAATTTATAAAGTGAGGAAAAGATAGAAAATAGAAGATAAGAAGTCACTTATGACACGATCTAATAATATAAAATTCATATGTTATTTCCTAGGACATCAAAGACATGGATGAAATTTTAAACCTAAATGCAATTTTCAATTTTCCTTCATTGATAATTGCATGAGAAATAAATCAAAGAGTTGTTAAGTATGATTGCATTCTAACTAGCAAACTGCCAAATCTTATCTAACATTAAGTAATTTTCTTTTTTGTCATTGAAATCATCTTTCATTTTCGGCCTTAGTGTCCATACAAATTATATATGCGTGTGACTCCTCTTTCATGAAATTTGTATTCGCTGGCCTATGAATGCGTACATACCTCATGTTGGCAATGGGGCATTGTCAAACTGACATGGAATACGCCGCGACACATTGGCGATAACGCATTTTATGTTATTTACGAGCAGCAAGCAAGCCAAACAAACAACACATTTATTGTCGAGCGCGCGCATCCGATAAATAGATATCGGAGATGTACTCACTGTTCGCGGCGGAATGAATGTGTTTATGACACATTTACATTTTTCACTCCTTCGCCTCATTCTTTCGCTCGAATAAATTACTCACTATTTATCACATGCGCGCGATAAATCGTTTCTTCATCGATAAATTTTAATGATATTGTAGTCGCCGGCGCTTTTTAGGTTAAAATATTTTTGTTTACTTATACGTCTCATTGAATTGCTGATGATTCGCATTCGTATCGCTTGTGGCAATACAAATAGCAATTAATAACGTGCCACGTTGATGCAAGAAGGTCTCAGTTTGGTGATGTCTTCTGTCGAGGTTCTTCACAAAGGCAACCAGCGAATGAATAGATAAGAGATACCAATCAACGAAAACGAAATGAGTAATCGTGCGGATTATATTTATCCATATTGTCGGGATTTGATTTCATGTTGCGCGTCTCGAATTATCTTACCCACGATAATTTGCATATTGCTTCTCAACGTCGAATTCACACCATGCAAATGATGAACGTGCAAGCCGTAGTTTATAATTTATGACCTGCAGACTACAAACCGTCTCTTAAAATTTGTTAATTAGTCTGCTAATTACATGATACTCTCCACTTGGTGTGTTGCCACTCCGAATACGAATGATATATTACTGTTGTGAACCAATATCGACTGGCAAAAAAAACAAGCGCATTCCAAGCTTCTGCATATTATCAATAACTAACGAATGATTATTTATTACATGTTCAATCCTTAATTAGTCATAAGCTGTTATCACCGTTGATGTATGATCGACGCGCTAAGAATGTATACAATTTTTTGTTTTTAATTAATGCATATATTATATTTTTGCATGCAAGGCGACTCACATGTAAAAATTATTTAATTATAAACTTGCGCCGATAATAAATTCCAATAAGTTTATGCCGACGATGATGATGATGATGATGATCGGCCATGATGTGTGTGATTGCACTCGATGTAATTTTCATTCATGCTGCATGCTCGTTTTATTATTATACGCTTTTTGTTGTACAACCCCGATACGATGCGATGCGATGGAGGAAAGCGTCGCAAGAAATTCGTTTACGAACGAGATGCACAACAACGCATAACGTCGTACACGCATATTATTATCATTATTACAATGAAGTCCCATGTGGGCTCGTGTGCTCCTCCCATCGATGCATGCGATGGTGGTGCCTAATAAAATATAGTAATTTTGTATATGAGTAAGGAACGGATTTGGTAACGCACGAAAGAGTTTCAGTTTTCCGAATGCATCCAGCTTTTGTAGCCTGTAAATTGCGTTTGTTTCACAGAGCTTTTGGTCATCTTCATGTTTCATTTCCAAGTCAAAGTCTTGCTTTTTTAGTTTTTGAAATATTTTAAATCTTTGTTTTGTATGGTAACATCGAAAAGTATTTATCTTTAAAAACTTCATCAGATGGTCAAAACTTTTGGAAAGTTTTTGTATCAAATTGCTTGATGATGATTTCAAACAGCCAAATTAGATTTCGTTTTCTATCAATCCGCTTATTAACAGACATATTTTAAGATGGTGCAAAATAATCGTAAAATTTTTAGTAGAGATATTCAAATTTTAACATAGCAAACATATTAAAAAATTTATCAGTAAAGTTTTAAATGAATTAATATCTTATCTTTTATATCATATTTACTGCATTTTAAAGATTACATCTTCATAATGTTTATAACTTCAATTATCATATTTGGTTAAATTTAAAAATTTTACGTTTGTCTTCCTTCTTCTTTCTGATACTTTAATTTTCGATATCTATTTATAATTATTTTTATCATCTGATTAACTGCCCAGAAAAAAATCATATTCCTATTTTATGACCCTTCTGGATTTAATTTAATCAACGCAATAGTTTTTTTTTGTTAAAAGAAGTTGTCAACAATTTGTCAATTATTTGTAAATGTAATGATAATTTTCATGATAAATTCTCTCTACTAATCATTAGTAAAGTGCTTCTTAATGAATGGTCTTAAATTAAATTATTTAAATCTTATGCAAAACTTCAATTACTTAACTGTATAATTGTCATATCAAGATGTTCAAGATGAAGCAATTGCAACCAACAATAAAAAAACTATCAACTTACAATCAAGTCAAGTAATATACGGAAAAACTTATTACTGGCGCTTAAGTTAATCCGCAGTAAAATTGAAGATTTGTGGATTATATTAAATGCAAACCGTTCGTTGCTCATGGGATTATCAACAAAGCAAATCTTCCGTTAGATTAAATTGCAGTTAAATTAAAGGATGATTCACACACTTTTTTACCAGAAACATACACGATAGGCGAATGTTTAAAGAATTCATCGACTTCTTCCACGTTGGGAAAACCGACGAACAACGAAATTGAAGCGTTAGTTTAGCGTTAATGATGCGAAAGCTGTGCACTAATACTCGTCCTAATGAGTTTGAAAAGAGTTGTGCTGTTGTTGTTGGTTGTTGTCGGTGGTGTTCCCATTTTTGTGCGGCATTTGCCTTCACTAATCATATTTCAAAGCCGTCAATATCGATGAATGATGCGCTATATGCGCTCACATGGAGGAGCAACATATCGAGCCAAAGAATGCGTCCTGTTGTTGCTCGAATAGTTTCCATACAAGATCTACGTATATGGCAATAGGCGAGCAGCGTGAATGGGGCAATGGGCGAATTGTTGTGTGTTGTCGGCCATTAAGGCCCCAGCACGCGCCCATTGTTCCTACAACTCAATCAAAGGTGCGCGCGCCATGTACCATCGAACGTCCAGACTGTCAATCATCCACCAACTCTTTTTTTCCTCTTCTTCATCTTCACTTTTTGGTCTTCACCTGGTGTACTCGATTTCAAATCTATGCATGGACGATGTCGTCCATGTGTGACTCTTCGGGCATCCAATCGTTGATATCTTTCCGAATTAGTCGTGCAACAATGATTTTTTTACTTCCCAAGCGACAATGAAGAAGATGAGGGCCCAGATGAATTGTGATGTTGGGTTGACGTGCCCAACCCATCCCACCTAGGCCGCAATAACAACGTTAATTACAGGCAGGCCGAGTTGATTTAATTATTCTCCAAGGCATACGCCATGCCGCGCGCGCATTTTCCTCATAATTACCACTTAATTACCATCGGCATCATAATGCACTTGGTGTGTGTGTGTGTATTTATTGAAACTATTCGTTTTCGTGTGGTGCGCGATGAGTAACTAACGATGATCACATGTAGTCCGATAGTGATGATCTTCGTGGAGAATTTCTGTTGACTCTTATGGCACGAACAACAACCAATAGAGCTTTGATACAAGGAGCTGATTTATTGCGCGTTCGGAAAATGGGCGCGCAAACGATCGGCAATTATTAATTAACCACGAATTAATTGAAACTAATAAGGCAGCGCCAAAGCACTCATTCTTCCACCAATTACATCGATGTGCACTTTTCGAAGTGTCCTCAATTTCATTAAATTCAACCATGAAACTTGTTCGCATTTGGAAGAAGATGAAATCTAACGGCATTCTGATCACAGTTTTTGATAAGATTTGCGTTCAATGCTTTATGAGGCTATAAACTATTAATCGCACCTTATTAATACTCAGATATCTTCACATCATTCCGGAAAGGAAACACAAAATCTTCAAGAATTGAAACTGGCATATAATAAAATCAATGATGAATGGTTGAATCTATTTTGGTCTGGTGTCTCAAATATCAACGCTTACACCCTAGAATCCCATTGAGTCTAGAAAAGTTTCAAACTAAACGACTAAAGTTGAAGAGATAAACTTACTTATTCATTAATAAACGTTTTGTTCATCATGTTGACGAATAAACAAGTCAACAAATCGTGTCGTACACATTATCTTCCTGATTTAATGAATGCCCCCCAAAGATCCATTATTAGCGCCATTGTGCATTTAATACCATTCTTAATACGATTCTTGTCATGATGCCTTGGGTCATTTTTCGTCGTCGTTGTCGTCGTTGTTGCCATCGCCTTCATTACTCGCCCGTCATTTCGTTGGCTTTTATTCAACTTGCTTTCGTTGTCATTGATGTCATTTGGTCGTGCACCACTTGATTTGTTCTTTTCTCGGACGCTTGTTATATATTTCTTCAAGCGGATAATATGCCGCATTGCTTCGACGCAGCGATGGTAGTTAAAGTGTAAACATTGCGAACACGACGAAATATAATGGTCACGAGACGATTGTCATCATTTGCTCGCACCACGGATATAACCAGGCTTGGTTGGTTGGTCGATCAACACCACCAGCGCTAAAGAAGAAAGAAACGGAAAGCTTCTTCCCGGCGAATCTAACGAAGAGTTTCGAACGACGAAGCAAAGAGCTTTAACCAACCGACCATTGTTTAGTTATGATTGCACATGATGCTTGTTCCGATAGATACTGGGCTATCAGTTTGGTATATCCAATTCGGTTTGTTCGACTTCTTGTTCTCGGGTTCGTGCCCGGGATTTATTGGAAAGCTAAATAAGGGACATTGCTGAAATGATACATTTACGTTTGCTTGTTACTGGGAGTGGATGCCATGATAGTAATAAATCTTTCATGTGGTTTTGCAAGCGTGTACCATTCAATTTGTAAATATAATGGGGAATTAGGCATTTTGGTAGCTGGTACTTGCTCTAGTCTTCAATTGGTATTCGATTTCCTTTTTTGGTATAGGATCAAAGATTGCAAATCTAAAAATTATTACTTGACATTTTCAGTATAACTTTAATTGTATTTAGTTTTTGCTAGGGTCATATATTTATTCTTAAGGAAAATTCGATCATGAATTCTCAGAGAAAATTTGTTCTAATAATTCTTGTCACCAGATTATACTCTTGTTAGGTCTATAGAAAATGTCTGGCTTTTGTTTGCATGGTAACGAATTTGGAAGTAGAAAACTTTTTTGAAAAGCATAAGTTTGTGTTTTAATTTTTACAGCAGTTTTGTAACTTGAAATTTGTTTAACAATTCAAAATAAATCTTGAAATCAGTTCTTAAGCCATTGAAAATCGTTACAATTTATACATATTTCAATGTAATCTGGATAATTAGGACAAAGACAAAATTTCCAATATTTTCAAATGGATCTATCTTCGTTAAAAAAGGAAAATAAATATCAAAATAATGATATAGAACTTTTTGAGTTCTGTTAGATTCATTTAACAATAAGTATAAAAATCATTGATATTTTTGCACTTGCTGAATTTTTACAAATTTTCCAAATATTTTTCTATTCAAATAATAATTATTTAACCAATTGAAAACTTTACTATAAGATTTTGGGAATACTTCTGCAGATTTTAAAATAAAACAAATCAATATTTTCAAATGGATATAAATCCTCAGAGAGATTAGCTAAAAATATCAAAATGATAATATGATATCCAGACCTTAATAAATTTTAAGTCATCATTTTTTAACACATTTTTTTAAGCCTGATGAAATCTTACAGTCTTCTAGTATTTGCCCTATTAAAATAACAATTGTGAATTGATGACTTTATTTGATCCATCCGAAAATTTAGGAATCAAGTGTAGATTTTAGTAAAAAACAATATGAACCGGAAGAAGTTAATAATAATCATTTTTTTTAACTCTGAACGTCTAAGGTTTGGTTCGGGATTCGATTTCTGGACAAATACAAACCAGGGCAAATTTCCAAGTGTCCTAAATCATCCAGGACATGAGAGGATATATCAAATGGATCATTCAGATATCTTCTCCTAGTGATAATAAAATTGAAGTCGTCTAGTGCACAAATTATCACACTTTTTAAACCTGATGATTCTTTGCAAAATATTCAAGTATTTAATTATAACAATAATTATTAATGACATACTGATGACTTTATTATGATAATTTTGATTCCAAATTAATCTGCCGACATGCAATACAACCTCAAATTAAATTTTATTGGAAAGACACGTCTTATTGTTTCATACTCTATAATTATATCTTTCCTTCAATCATGTTCGATAGATTATTGAATAGAGATGCATTGGAATACCAAGCACGTCGTCACTTGTAAGCATGTTTTTATTTGACCGTACACTTGCAACGCGCGTAAATTATTAGATAATTACTGGTGCGGGTCAATTAAATATAGCGTTCTTCGACGTGTACGTGAATGAATGAACGAATGCCATTTTATCTTCATCGCAACCGAAACGCGTGTGATTCTTCCGTTCCTTCGAGCTTCGAACGAAGAATCATCTCGACTGCATTTGTTTATCTGTCGATTGAATAGTGTGCGAATACTGGATGGTCCTCCACGGTATAAGAAGGCATCTCGTCGATTGCTCATCATCAGCATGCGCATGATGGTCGATTTCCTCGTAGCGCGCCTTCCTGGTCATCTCATTCAGCAACGAAGAAGTTGATCGCACATGCAAGCGACTTTTGCGCACGCGGAGTGCGTGGAAACGTTCCATTCGTTCGGCAAGTTATCGCCAGCGATCTTAATTCTAATACAATAAAATATTACAAGTGCATTTACGTTTGTTGCTTGCGCGCGCGCGCGCGCTCCCATCTCATCTCGTTCTTGTGGAAATGCGTGTGTAACGGACCGCCTTGCGTATCGATAGATTGATCTCGTACGGGAGAAAATACGGCACTGGCGAGTTTTTTGCAGATATTAATTGCGAACGTAATTAAAGTACGACGCAGCCGCGTACGGATAATATGATGGAAGAATGCCGGGATGAGATGTGCGCATACTTAGGGCCGTAAAGCTCGAGAGATGCCATCGTTGGCAAGCATCTTCAGCATCGTTAAATTAATCCAATAATATACTGTTTTGCGCTCCAGAGAAATTAATTATTTTCTTTCATCAATCGGACGATTTACTTCGGCTAATGTCTAATCATCGCGAATATCGCTAATGTGATATCATCATTTGCCGCTTTCGTTTATGACTTCCGTGTTTTTGTGTTTGTATTTCAATTTTCTTTGTTCAACTTGATTATGATCGATGTTCTGTTGTCATTTCATTAAAGTGTTACTTTTGTGACCTTCATTATATCGGATCAATTTTAGGGAGACTTTTTTATGCCAAAAATATTATTCAAAATTTATATTGAAAAGTTGATGCAACTTCCTGAAAATTAAGAATCGCAAAAATATGTTTTTGTTCTCTTAACATTTATATTCGAAACTTTGAAATGTCTTAAACACAATTTGAAAGAAGAAAAAAACACACCAAAGATTTAAATATTTTGATTATAGGCAGTAATCCTGAGTCCAAAATGTGGCCGTAGTTTTTTGATATCACATTTAGTCATCAAGAGTTTACAGAGATATTAATATTTTTATAATTCCAATTGTAATTCAGAAAGCATCATTTCAGAAAGGAAAAAATGTAATTCAGATTTGTTAAATGTAATTGAAAAAGTATCATATGTTATTCAGGCTTGTAAATTTTACTTCAGAAAAGGTCACTTGTAATTCAAAAAGCGGAATCATAAAATTTATTTCAGAAATCGTAATATGTAATTCAGACCGAATGAAATAATGTTGTAGTTAAATCAAATTTAGGTTGTTTTTACTGAAAAAGATTTCGGCAATAATGAACTATCCATAGTAACTGATTACACATTAAAAAGGAAAAGCACTGATCTGAATTGCATTTGATGTTTTCTGAATTTCATTTAATCATTTCTTAAATTAAAGTGATTCTAGTTATTTCTCTTGACATTTTTAAGCCATACAGATTTGACTTAATTTCAATCGAGTATTGCAAAAGCTTTACTTAGCCAAACTAAATTTGAATATTTGCTACACTTATTTGCGCAAATTCGATATCTTGGTAGTCTTCTATTGTTGAGTTTTAGGGTATCTTTGATTTACTTCCAGAAGTATCATCAGTATCAGAAGTAACTTCATCTAAAACATAATTATTTGACTTGATTACAAAAGATCACGTTTAAGACCAAGTTGAATGTGACAAAAAATGATTCAAGATATAAGATACATGCTTAGTTTGACATCTTTCAATTTCCAATTGTAAAAATATCCTCCAGTGAATAATAGAAGTGCTAACAAAAACCTTATTTTTACTAACTGAAACGATTACATCTTCGATTGCCTGACAATGAGTGCGATTAGCTGAACGCCTATGACATTATCGAAAACATAGTTAGTCAAGCAATAAATTGCACCACGCTGGAATAGTTTAGTTATATTGTTGTATATTGTTGCCAATGGATAATAAGTTGGAGCAGCCGGATGAAAGAGCAAACGGAGTCAGGAGGAGCAATCGCAACAATGAGTGCTTGTTAAACAAGCGCAACATTATCCCATCCTCGCTCGTAGCGAAGATATTTACTCGTTCATCGAAATGAGCGTGTTTATTTCCCCCCGTGCAGCAGCTCATCGTTTTTCTTCGCTGTCGTCGTCGTTGCCCGGCTGGAAAAACGGTCCGTTTATCGCTCGTTCGCTTCTTGCACCGCACGTATCGATATCGATCTCGATTTTGTCGATACAAGTCGTGATTTCAGCTAGTATCTAAATCGAGATAAAGTAGGTCGATAAATTCAAATTTCGTTTCGATTTCGTGCCTGGGTCGATCGATCCCCCGGTATTCTCATTCGTCGAGATGTTCTGCGCGGATTTGCCGTGCGCGCCATTTTTGCATTTGGACAATGTGCAACGTATCATCACCTGCTGTGATCGCTTATAATCGTGAACGCTGTTGTTTGGCATTAAACGGTGTCAATGAATGCATAGAGGTGAATTTGCAGGTTGAAATATGTTATGTTGTAAAAATTATTGGAGTAGAAAATTTTTATGATTAAGAATTCAGTTACTCTGCTATTGCTGAGTGTTTAAGGAAAGTATTTTTCGTTCAATTTCTCATGTATCTACGGTATCATCAATATACAATTTCTTGGACTAATAAATTATCCAAATAAACTTTCAAAGTAGTCAACAAGGAACCAGAAGATATTTCCTTTCATCTGCTATAAATCAACTAAATAATGATTTATCCAAACAGCGATTATTTACAACAACCCACACCTTGAAATGAAGTGTTAATCAGAAAATCTCCCAAGAATATTTCGTTTATTTTTTGGGAGGAATTGCCTAATTTCATCACTTTAGACAACTCAATGAACTTTTACAATTTTTACTTGCGGTTAAAGTCTAGACTTAATTCGTAATTAAATTATTTTTAATTCAAGGAAAATCAACATTTTCTCAAACAATATTATATTTCAACTCAATTAAGCAAAAAATATTTTTCTTTCAAAATTCAATACTTAGATTATTTTCATGGGGTATTCCAATATAATTTTTGAGAAAAAAAATAATAGTGTACAAAATATTAACATACAAAACTGTCACAAATAGAAAAATGGATAACAATCACTTAATTTAAATAAGAAAAAGACAGTATACAATATTCATAGAACAATACCAACAAATATTAAACAAAACTGTGAATGCATATAATCGAACAATAACAAATATAAAAAGTACAATAGGCATAGTTTTAAACAATGATAATGAAACAACTTCACAAAAACTGAAGAAATTGAAACTAATTGTAAAAATTGTAGTGCCATTTATATTACAAATAGATTCAAAATTAAATTATAGAATTAAAAATCACTACCCACGTAAAACAAACATTAAAATCATAAAAAGTCCATGAAAGTTTCAAAATTACAATTCTTGAATTTAAAGAATTTAAAAATTAATATATATTGATTGGTTATTGGAAGAAAACCATTTTTTTTCTTTAATATAGATAGCAAAGCTAAACAAGCAATCAAATTAATGGTTACTATAAAAATGAAAAACTTCAAAGTTAAAAAGTTCCTTAATGAAGGTATGAATAATAAAAGTTAGCTCTCAGATAAATGTTTTTTCTTATACAACTGATACAAAAAATTGTTATAAAAATAACAACCTTATAATTATCTCAATGAATGAAAATCATAATGTTAAAAAAATATTTCATTGTTTCTCCACGAACAGTAAATTGAAATAAGAGTCTTAAATTCACAACTTAAATTTTTATTGGTTCTTTTATCCATTCATAGTTTTTCCACTTAAGAGAGAAACTACTAAAACGAATCAAATCACATTAAGGTAATTTTATTTCATTTATTGCTGCTTATGTTTATTTATCTCCGTATTAGGCAGTCTGTAAGCCAAACATATATCGGATAAACATCAAATATTTTCACATGTATTCCATTGAAGAAGTCGACCAATAAAGGATTTGAATTTGGGTAGAAACGTCTTAGAATGAATGGGCGCAGAAAACAAGGCTGAGAAGATATAAACTACGAGAATTGTGAAAGGTGCATATATTCATTCGTGTAAGAAATTATGAATCAATGGACTGAAGAGCCCAATGTCCGATTGAATGAAATAAAAATGCAAATGATGAAATCATTACACGATAATCGAATTAAACACTGGGAAGGTCCACGCAAATCACACGCATCCAACATTCGTCGATAAATCCGTCGTGTTTGCATTTGAGGAATTTGTATGCGTGATGTTTATGGGACATTTTTAAAATCTATTCAGCACCGCCTTTTAAGCGTATCTTCATTGGCTGTAGATAAACGTAGCTGCTTGTTTGTTCCTCGTTTCACGCGCTTTGACGCGATCCATTCATTGATATGTAAATACATTTCATTCGTGGATTTTTGTTTCTACGATGGAATATCTTCTATTATGGCGCTTGAATAGAAATTCAAACACATTTTGAAAAAAATGCAAATTTGTTGAGACAACTTCACAAATTCATTTTCATTGCCTGCAACGAAATAAGTGCGTTAGTGAATCTTCCATTCAAAATAAATATTATGAATATTGTTATGGCATGCGTGATGCACTTAACATTGGTCGATGCATCGATTGATGGATCGTTGGATGCATTCGCATCTTGTTGCTGTGTCGATTCATTGATGGGATTTGAATGGCGCGATAGTCAAAACACCATGCAATGCATTATGTATGCGGACACCTTTTTGTGTTATGTTACGCTGGGCGCTGTTAACATGGCGTTTCCAATTTTTAATTTTGTGCCGTGCGAGCTCATTCGTAATCGCTTGTCTTTTCGTTTGCATCTTCGTAGTTGTTTGTCCAGGAGGATTCAATGTTGCAATGCTTCGTTGTTGTTGCTGGTTGTGTTGAAAGGGTTTGGAAGGAAAGAAATGGTAAAAAGGCAAACGTGTCGAGGAACACATGAATGGGAAAACCTTTGTGCTCAGTCACCAGAAACATTTACATGGAATTGTCATGTCGGCATGTTGAAATAAGTCTAACACGATCATTGTTTCATGCTATCATTCATTGACTTTGAATGCCATTTTTATGTCTAGGATAATAGTTATCTCTGGTTAAATAATTCATGTAAGGATATATTTTTAGATGAAGATGAGTGTTCATTATTGTATAAGATAGCAATTACTGATTGGGAGATAATTTAAAAATCATGGTTTCTGAACCAATTTGTAATAAAACTTTGTTACCTTAGTTCTTAAAATTTTCAAGATTTGATTGTTTAAATGATTAATTAGTTAAATGAAAACATTCTTAAGTCATCAATTTTGAAATCAAATTTTTCATTTAATTTTAGTTTTTGAATAATGTTTTCAAATGTTTCGACATTTTAAAAAATGCTTCAACTTGAAGGAAAATAATTTAATTATCATTTTGATAATTACAATTTTATAGTATAATTGATTTTTTTGAGAAAATTTTTGAAGTAACTTTCTTATTGATAAAAATTTTAAAAACTCCTACCAATTGGTAAAAGAAATTTTTATTAATAATTCCAATAGTTTTTACTCAAATGATTAATTAGTTAAAGAAAGAAATCTATATTCTGAAATCAAAATCATTTTTGGTTTTTGAATTATTTCCGCAAATTTCCATATTTTAGAATATACTTAAAGAGTTGGAGAAAACTTTGAAGGAAAATAAATTCTAGTTGTTTGAATTTTCTTGTTTTAAATTTGAACTAGCATTTTTGAGTTCAGTCAGTTACAAAAATATCAGAAATTACTGTTCAAATTTTTCTCTATCAATTAATCTGAAACAGATATTTGTCCTATTATCGTCTATCTGCTTTGATTCCTTATCAAAATTTTCAAATTCTAAACAGTAAATATATGAAAATTAAATGAGATAATAATCCAATAATACGATTAACAGTTTTCTGTTCTATTTTTCTCATATAATAATCATTATAAATTAATTATTTCCAGAATGCAAATTGATATGACATTGTCACATTATCTTGTGAAATATAATAAATTTAAAGATAAGCAATCAAATGACCGAACAATGGCAAAAAGTATATTGTTCCTCATGTAATAATTCTTGATACTTTGCAAATTTTTGATTTTGTTTGGGGTATTGGGGATATAAATCTAATTATAGAAAATATTTAGGCATTAACTTCTGTATTAAAATCGTGCGTAGACTTTTTTTCTAGACATCTTCTAAATTCCGAGATCTTGTAATATCCCAACTAACCATGAAATATTTTGTCAGTTAATGATAGTTTGGTTACACTCACCGAAAACATAGACAAAAGCCATAAATCGAAGTGTAATTACCATGCATTTCGGTGAAGTTGCAGCTTCATCCGGCAAGGACGAAACATTAAGTACCGAGCAGTAAGCAAACATCGATAATTTAAACGCTTAGCAACGGATAATCCAAACGTTTTCCTTCATAAATTTATAATAAACGCGCAGATAACGATATAATTAAACGGCAGATTCGCGCTGCCTATTCCTTCTCCACGACACGCTTTCCGTTGCTGCTGCTGCTGTTGTTGTTATCTATAAATAAATACATACATACACGAATATTTGCAAACGCTGGCTTTGCTGACTGCTCTTGGTGTAACTGCACTGTCGCTGCTCCATTATTAATTATTACTACTAGACAGATAAATTGTTTACGAGGCCAATCGCAACCGAGATGATGCCTTAATTGTTTATTGCTACGGTGATACGACGGTTACTTATGCCAGTGCAATAATAACAATGGACCGCAATATTGGATCGACGAATGATGGTGTCGCATGCAACAATCGGGCGCTATTGCGGCTACTTGGCTTACTGTAAAACTTTGTTGATTTATTGTCGGCTGTCTTAAGTTGCAAAATATGTCCCGGCTGTTTTACAAATGCTTTAAGTATGAGATTTATTGTTTTGCAAGTTGTTAACACCTTGGATGTTGATTAATGCCGTTAATTTATAGAATATCGTGATTTATTTGGGGATTCCTAATATATCAATGGATTTCAAATTCAAATATTTACAGTAATCCATTTCAAATCATACCCAAATTTTCTTTTGTTATTCCAATAAGTAAAAAAAACATGTAATCTTCTTTAAAGGTGTAAAAATCATAAAAACATTTTATTTTTTGCTAAACATCAGGAAAGTTTTATAACAGTTATAAAAAAATTACAAAAATGGTAAACTAAAATTTTTGGTAGTTTCAATTTTGGCAACAAGATGTCACCTTGAAATATTTTGATGATCAATTAACAAAAAATGTACGAATTATATTTAACGAATTTGTTAATGAGCAAATAAATTCGCGATAATTTGGCGATAAATATAGAACTACAAACACAGCGATAAATTTGATAGGTTCACAGATATTTTCATTTCGTAATTTCATGATGTTAATCGCTGGTCGCGTTGCGCAACCTTCGTTTTCAATTGGTAAATTTGGGCGAACGCGCGCGTTTATCCCACGAAACAGATTATGACGGTTTTGGACGGCTTTAATAATAGTATTGGAAAGGCATAAAACGTTGTAATTACATCGTTGCAACATTTCGCACGCGCGTCATGCGCGCCAATTCAATGCACGTTCCCGGCTTGCTGGCTTGGAACAAAACTTTTAATTAATTTCATTTCAACGCTGCATTGTTAGGAAGGCCGCGCGCACGCGGCTCGGCTTCTATTTTATAGGTGGACGCGATGCATGCGGCATGCATTTTCGATGTCGACGAATAACAACAACGCGCACGGTAATACACGATGCAACCAAACGTTTGCAGTGGACACAACACGAGATCCAGCCAATGTGCCCGCGATGGGACGCGGCAATCGCGAAGGCAGCACGTAATTAATGGATTCATCGGTGCGTATTGCAAGATTAATGGCTTGCGCTTGTTGATTGCAATCATTTTGATATCGCGTGGCGTATAATTACCTACCAGGCTCGGTCGCGCGCGATTGATGCGTTTTGCCAACGCCAGTCGAGAAACATCAAAGTGGATGCTTCCATATGTGATGGAATGAATTGGTGAGTGTTACATATTTCATAGTATTGCAAAAAATTTGGCACCAAATGTGCAATTTGTGGATGAATCCTGCAAGTCCCACTCTGTGTTTTGCACTAATCAAATAGAGTATAGCACTCTTATGGTGTATTCAAAGAATGTAGTTTAATGTTTACAAGGTAAATTGCCTGATATTGGCATTTTACACATGTTTCGATAAGTAGCCTGCTAATTTGCACTCAATGCAAAGATGTTTTACTTACAGGGTATTACAATTTAAATATATTTATTAAAATTTTGAGTTTTACATTTTCAATTTGAAGAATTCATTATTCAGCCAATATGATAAGGGGCGCTTAATAATATGACAACTAACAATAAGATTATATTTCGCATGCAAAATGTCAGTAAGAATTTGCAGCAACAACATCGAGTGTTAAAATTGACTACTACAACATTTGATGTCGAAATGGTAAGCAACCCAATTTCGGATTGGGTGAGCATTTGCTCACAATAAGAAATTCAATGAACGCTTTGAAATAATGATGCGAAGCAAACTGGTAGTAATTGCATAACGCGAGCGCATTAGATTTTACACCCACGATTCTTCGCTTTTGTAACCAGGACAAGAACAAACTTTAGTAGCCATGTTGATGCGGTATATATTTGCTGTTCGTTCTGCATATTGTATCCAATGCATTCGATTGCAATGCATCAGGCAGCGTGGTGTGCGCACGTTGGAAGTTTTGTGGCTTCGGGTAACATTTAAAAGGTGCAGGTTAATATTCACTTTACTCCATCAACCTGACAGATATAACGTATAATAGCCATTTATCACGCCGGTGGCTTGCCTGGGTGGCGCTGCGAGGTGCGATTTTGATACCTGGATATCCGGTTTTGATTATTGCCCATTAAAAAAGTGACGCGTATTAATAAGGCCGCATTGATTGATGCGTACGCCCGGACCGCGCTATCAAATGATAGATATTTTTCTACGACGACACGAGCGTCTGTCATGCGGATGGCCATCAGAGGCCTTCTCCGATGGCGGAGCCAACTTGCCAACGTGAAAAATTAACTCAATCAATTCCCCCCTCAATATGCGCATATGAAGATTCAATTTGCGTTTAATGGACGATGAAATATTAATGCTCGTTTATTCTGTCGTATAACAATGAAGATATGAAGATTGTTTATTTTTTTTCCTCAGTTTGCTCCTGAATGTTTTCGAACTAATCTTGAATAGTAAAAAATATTAAAAGATCAATTACATGTATTTCTTGTATGTATGTACAATTATTTGCAATAGATGCAAACAAATTGCAAAGTATCCCAAATGGACACAGTAAAAGAGTACGCTTTTATCTTTCCACCGGGATATTAACTGCTCACCAAAGTGCAAACCTCAAAGACAAATTGGCGAACCGTTCGTTGCGCATCTTCGCTTCTCGAAGCATAATGCACGTTGCGATACATTCACGAAGGAATTAATCATGACGAGTTAATTTATTGCCGGTACGTCGTTTAAATATCGCATTCCTGCCGAATGTTCTTCCTTGTTGCATGCATTATTTGCAGCTAAATTCCACTTGATAGCAAATTATACACGGTAGTCACACAAATTTGTTTTTGCACATTGTTGTTCGTTTTACTCAAGAAATCGAGAAGAGTGCGGTATGGAACAATTGACAGAGTTGCTTTTAGATATTTATCCATTACATCTTAGTTACGAGAAACCGATTGTTTCATTTTTCCCCTGTTATTGCACACAAGTTTATATTCCAAATTTGGTAAAAATCGGCCGAGCCGTTTGCGAGAAAATCGCGTAGGACCTAAGAAAAATGAATTATTTTTATTTATAAACATTAATAAATTATGAACAAATTGATTCCCGATATGGTAAATCGCTAAATATGTCCATGAATAAATAATGAACAATCCCTGAAAATTTGAAATCATTTGGATCATTAGTTTCGGAGATATTGATGAAAATGTGAGAAGAGAACTGGTTCGTTTCGAATGACCTTGATTCCCCCATTCCACAAAAAAAGAGCCGAGTAATAATTGGTTTAACCCTTTAACGAAGGAATGCAGCCATGAATAGAATATTGATACAGTAACAAGTAAACAGTTGCAAAGTAAACAACGAACAATGGGATCGGAATGCGAGGAATGCAACCGCAGCGCACTGCACGAGGGTCGAATATAATAGAAAGAATAAATAACAGCTGCGTTACTTCACATAATGTATTCCTATAGGAAATGTTTTTTCATATATCTCAAGAACTATTTGACCGATTTTGATGATTAAAAAAGCATTTTAAAGGGCATAATTTAAGCGTTCACTTAAACACTTGGTAATTATAAAAACAAATTGTACTGCATATAACACATCCCTGTTAAAGTATTCATTTCAATCGTTTAATGTTAAGCACACACCGTGCATTTGTTTAGTAGATACACATTTATCGTGCTTTCATCTTGTTTCCTCGTAGGTTTTTAGTTTGGAAAACAGGCGATAAATGTGACGTTTACGCATCGTTTATACTTTTATTCGCGTTGTACCACATTTTAGTTAATTTACAAGCAATATACGTCGAAATATTTTGCATAAATTGATTCCGGAACGTGTTGGGCATAACATTTATTGAGAAAAGTTGAAATCTTTATCACATAATTTACCATATGAACAGTTACGCTGCAATAAAATGAGACGAGGAGAACCAAAAAAATACATCCAACGAAAAGAGTCTTAATGACTTCCTATTGTAATTCGACTTTTAACAGTTAATAATTACATTCGAAATTGTTTATTAATGTTTCGCTTCGGATTGGTTTCGATGGTGTCGTGGAATTTCATAGTTGGCATTTTTTGCATCGTTAATTATGCGTGTTGTAGTCGTTAATTGAGACACACGTGCAGTCCGGTTCGATTCGAATGAGCGTCTACGAAGAGGCAGAGCCTATTCGACAAACATTGTCATAATATTATAATATTTTAGTCGTTTGTGCTGCTCAGCGGGATGTCTTCTAGACTAAGCTAACTGAATGGTAGAAAAATTTTAATTTGTATTCACGAACGCCCAAGCGACCAGTGTTTTCCTGGCGTTTCGACTTCTTGTTTCAATAATTGTACATTATTTGAAGAAGTTCCATGCCATACACGAATAGACAAGTATTTTTCAATGCGCTTGTGAATGATGCATTCTTACAATGAGAGGATACTACTTGTATTTTATGTTTAATATTAATACACTTCAATTTCCAACCATGTTTTTATTCCGATTACTCTTGTGAGGATTACATATTTCTCATTATTTTGTGGCGGAAGCAAATCTTATCGATCAGTAAAATTGATGGTATCATTAGTTAATACTTACTTTGAAAACAATGCAATGCAAAATTGCTTTTAGCAGTGGAACAATGCAAATGACATGAATCCTCCTACAAACTGAGTTCAAATGCACTTAAGTTACTATTGCGTGATAATTTCTGATCTTGGCTCTTGTATCAGTTTTGATTTCCATTGGCTATTGGAATATCTTCTCGATGCTTTACGCTAGAGCGATTAGAGAACATGTAAACGAATAGAAGCATCTTCGCCTTGGGTTCAGTTGGCAATAAATCGACTCGTAATAAAATGCGGATATTGGATTTTCTCCTGGCGCTTTATGATAAATCACTTAATGCCATTTTAATCCCGCTGTTCGGCGTAAGACAATGTTAATTTATTCATGCCCGTCGGTCATGATAAATGGAGTGTCCAACTACCTATGCAAGCATCCGACCAATGGGGCAGGTGGATTGGATTAGAAGCATTTATTAACTTTATTTCTATTTGAATGTAATGCAATTTTCAATGAAATCGCTTATCCTTGCTTCCTTGCTCACTCGCTTACCTTTCCCTCCATTTGATATGTTGCCACCTTCTACAAGTTGGTCCATAATTTCATTTCATTTTACCTGTTTGTTCTTCTTGCAACATTCACCCATCCATTTTCAAGCGCGCGCAACGTCGAAACTTTGAATGTAATCGAATTCTCTTTCTGTTTGCAGAATGGTTTTGGTTTTAAACGGCGTGCTGCAGAAAGAATGCCCGTCCGACACGAGGTCCTTGTACCATGCGCATCCAGTCTACAGGGACACAGCCGCCCAGTTGCTTGCCATCCCCAATAAAGTCATCGGACCCGTTGGCCTACTGTACGTTCAACAGCGAGAGATGGCTGCTACCGTGCCACTGGACAGTGAGTTTAATTGCCCATTGTTTTAAGGACACACAATCACGTACCCGATTTTATTGCAGAAAACGTCAGCATCCTGGGCTCCGACGACGCCACAACCTGTATTATAGTCGTTGTGCGACATTCAGGTGGGTCATCCAACAGATTTTTTTATGCAACATGATTAGACTTTACGCGTTAGTTAAGAGAATTGAATCCAAGAAGCTACTGAAGAGGAACACGTTTAAATTTTTTATGGGGTACAACAAACGACACCTATATGCCTCCAATTCATCACGAACTTTATTAGTCGTAATTATCATATTCTGGCTGAGTCATAAATAACATTTAATTAGCAGTGAAGGGTTAGCTGATAGTTAAAAGAGCTGCCTAACGCGTTTCTGACCACCGCGTTCAATATGTTACATTCGCTCTGTTCTCTCGCGATTCGGCATCCAGCCACTCAACTTCTTCATAATGTTGTTGTAAATATAAAATTTGTTGCCCGATGAAACGTGCACGGAACGGCAGAACAAGCAAAATGTTATTTGTTAGTGGCGTGCAGTAACCAGCAGTGAATCGCCAATCGTTTTCCACGTTAGGCGAAACCATGGAGGAAAGAAGGCGATGAAAAATTCTTCGCCAATCCATTTCGCGTCGATGAACACATTGCACATGCACATGGTAGGCGCACTTAAAGATAGCTCTCTGGCGTGCCTCTTCGTGTTTCCATATATTTTCAAGCATGTAAAAACGCAGTGTGAAAATATGTTTCCCAAGAATGCTCGCGAATAGCCATACTACTAAATAATGCCAGGTATTCATCGCACATTAATGAAATATCACCCGCCTATGTCTTTCTCTCACGTAAACTCATCGTTTATTATTGTTTAGCAACATATTTCCGGCATAAATTATAAAATAGCATCGATTCTAAAACTGTTTTTAGTACCACATGAATGGTACACAATTCGAATAGGATTCATGCAGTGTTTGAGCGCAAAATTCGCTTCAGCCTTTGCACATCTTGAAGCAATCCTTGAGCTGTAATCTCTTCGGAATCATTATTATATTGCAGATTTATTGCACGTTGTTGTATATTCCGGCTTTTCAACAACGCAACGTACGCTCATTTCGTATCGATGCGTTCGCAAAATAAAATTAGATTTAATTCTGGGTTTCGCGCACCACGCTCAGCAAGCCCTCGTCGTTGTCTACACTTATTATTATTATATTATTACACTGAACGAGCCGATATAGCGGCGGCATTATTAGCGTCGTCCGTTTACGTGCATATTTTTTCGCTTGACGTCGACTGCATACCATGGCGAATGCTGCGCGAGAACTTTGTGCGTATGGTTCTATTGTCTCGTTGCGAAATTGATTGCGGCTATAAAATCAATAATCATTGGCTTTCTGCGTGCCGCAATCGGAAAAACGTGCTCATTGATTGGAAGTAAAACGGTGGATTTAAAATTTACGTAATGTTATAATATAAGGGCGGCATTTCACGCAACAACAAAATATGTCTGGCCTCGGCTAACGATTATAAACGGCCGACCGATGGTAACGACCGAACGCCAGAAATCTGCATGTGGCTGGGGCTTTGGAAATATGTTTAATTCGCCAGTTAAGCGCTTTAAAAATGCCATGTTATTCACTGAGTTGATGATAAACCGTACGAAATTGCATGCGACACAATTCAGCACCTTGTAATGGGAAGAAAACAGTTTAGTTGGTAATTTATGGTCGTTTATTTACACCCACAATGGCACATTGCAAATTATGCATGTGCAATTTAAGAATTTAAGAGTTGTAGTAAATTACAATTACATTTGTATTCATATTATACTTTATATTGCAATATAGTGTCTTCTCAAACGCGTAATTCAGAAACTTAAAAATTATTTATTTACATTTATTAATAAACATTCAATTTACAGGTTCAGGAGCAGTAGCACTAGCACATTTGGATGGATCCGGAACTGACGAGGCTGTTAGTACAATGGTTCAAAGAGTTCAGGAACTAGCCTTGGGGTATCCCGAAGGAAGAATTGAACTACAACTTGTTGGCGGATATAGTGATGCTCACCATTACTCCGAAGAACTCTTCTATAATATAATGAGTAAGTTTATCGGTCTGCAACAATATGCACTTAGAATTATTTAATTAGATGGCAATATTAAAATCAGTTTGTCTTTTGAACACGATCTCTTAGATGTAATTTCTTATTGTGAAAGCCAATAATTATCATTTAGAACTTTCTAGCAAAGGAATAAATTTCTTACATATTATTTTTTGTTTCAGCATCGTTTCACAAACAACCAGTGGAAATAGATTTGACCTTAGCATGCATAGGCGAATTGAACACGACAATACGAGGTGGTATACTTTGGCCTATGATCTACGGTGTCGGTGTGAATGTTAAAACTGGTGAGATATTCCCCGCGACGTTCCCTGATAAAGGACCTGATCTTCCCTTAAGATTTGCCAAGTTTCTCACGGGAGTGTCACAAGTAAGATCACGTTATTTTTATGATTATAATTTTGAGATATTTCAATTGTTTATCATGCCTTACACTTTAAGATGGAACACAGAAAAATTATGTATTTTTTTCAGGTTCTGGATATTTACGACAGCAATTTAGGGATGCTTAGAATTGGACCCTTTAATTATGAACCCTTGAGAGGTGTCGATTTATGGCTTGAGCAAAGCGACGAATTTATCCTTCAACACTTGTCCACTTCTCCCGAGGTTGAACCGCCGCATTTTGTTATGCAGGTAACAAGAAAAGATGCCTTTGAGTAATATAAAAGCACCGTTAATAACTTCATATATTTGAATCTCAGATCCGTGCTACATTAAAGTACATTCAAGATAACCAATTTCCTGCTGTGACTGTATTCAGAGATAATCGTCCACACTACTACAGAAGAGATGAGCATTCAGGGATCTGGCAACCTGTTCGGTACTGATTGTTTATTTTTCAGTTTTCATATATAATTCTATGAAATTTATCGTAATTATATGATGATCACAGAGAGGGAACAAAGTGTATATAGGATTTTGATATAATTTCTGTTAACAGTTGAGCGGATTGATGAACTATGGACGAATGCTCAGTGTTAAGTGAACTTTGTGATTTTGTACGTCTCAGCATAGTTATATAGTTTTAAATCATAATAATCTCGTATGTTCTTCCTCAAAGTGTAAATTGGGTGTGATGAAATTGTCAACCATACATTTTGTTTTATATCACGTATCTGCTATGTAATTAAGGCATGCAGTCTAAATGTTATAATTTACAAGTCATAAGTTTTGTTATTTTAGTGTATTTTGTTAATATGGGTTGTTGATTACTGAACAATGAATAAATACTTCGTTGCTTATACTTGGGAATAGTTTAGTGAATTTCATATTCTATAATATAGGCGACCCAAAAGAATTGTGTATATTTAGTTGCCATAGACCTAAAACATTTTTGACACATTTTGAAAAAGTTTTCGTCATTTTTAAATTATGCAAAAAGTCTTTTGTATGGATTCCTCCCTAAGGCGTTCAAGTTTTGTGACATGCATATCAAGGCTTGACTTTGTTCATATTCAACGTATAACATTGCCCGTAAATCAATACCGAGACTATAAATAAGTCTTTGCTAATTTTTAACGTTCAAAATTGCCCTAAAAATAGTACCAAGACTATATAGTCTTTGAAAATTTTGCAAAAATGGCAACAATCTTTAAAGTTGAATAACTCGAAAAGTAATGGGACTTTTTGACTGATTTTTTTTGCGTTTCATTCAGAATTAGTGCCCAAATA
>JARJDZ010006041.1:0-25249 GCA_030264555.1 Aleochara sp. GC000083
CAGAACATACCTGAATTGGTGTACGAATAATATGAAGGCTTGGCGAGCGTGGGTCGACAATTTCTTCAACAATTTGCCTCTGCTTTGGTGTGAGAATTGGTGTTGAAGGCACACTTCCAGTGGTGACTTGCTCACCATCACCATCTTCAATTTTACTTATCGAGGAACCCATGCTGATGAAGAGAATTGCTTTGAGAAGTTGACCATCAACTGATTGAGTTCCTCAGCTTTCAACGATAAGAAGCAAACGGTGCCAGCTGAACCAGTAAACAACAATGAAGTTTTGTAATCGCAACGGTCATTCGTAGCTCAATTCATCATTTTTGTAGATAAGATGGCGCTGTAAAAACTATTATTTTAATTCAAATGTAAAAGATAATATTCTCTTAAACAATCATAATGAACAATACCCAAAATTATTATTTCTTTTATAACGTAAGTTTATAAGTTCTAGTTGCTGCTTTTTATATAGCACCTTTTGGACAATAGCAGAAGTAGTACCTGAACTGGTATAATGAATGTACTTATTTACAAAATTTTATGTTGAACCATTCATAGAAGAGTATCTTTTGGAAACATTTTTGAAAATATATTTGTAAAATTTTGGAAAAAAATTTCAATAATTAAACAACTTTGCACCACAATTCATTGGCGGCGCTGGTATCGCCAGGCGGCTGACATTCTGCAAACAAACAAGAAATCTGAGCTTCAACGGTTTTTCTTTTAACCTTTGAAGAAAATATCAGATATTTCTCATACATCTTTTTACTGTGTATATTTAATAGAATGGAGACCAGTGATATAAGTGTAGCTAATCTCTCTTTACTTGATTTAACACCTTTAGAGTCAGCAGCAGTGATAAAAGCTTTGGCAACTGTAATTCAGGAGGAACAAGCCGAACTTGAAGAATTGAAGCAGCAGCATCACAATGTTATGAGAGAAATAACAAGGCAGAAGTCCATGCAGAATGAATGGGATGGAGAAATTGAAGCAATATCTACTTCTGCAGACAATGAATGCAAAGTTCTAGAGGACCAATTACAAGAAAATGAAGATGCCATCAAAAATGCCAGGAATGATTATCAGCAGAAGATTCATGAGTTACAGCAACAGATTACTGCTGTAAATGAAGCTGTTAGTGAAAGTGAAGCAAGCCTTCAATTATTAAAAACAATTAATTGCAATTTGAATGATTATGATAAAACAGAACAAACTCTGAATGAGAATATAGATTGGGAATTGGAGCTTGAAACCATGACAAGTAAAGTTCAAAGTTATGAAAGGAAGATTGAGGATGTAATGGCTGAAACTGATACTATTTCATCAGAGATTGAAGTAAGTGATTATTAAATAAAACAGGAAGCATCTGTACTATTATTAATTGGCATTTCAATTTTACAGGAATATGAAAATGAAGTTGAAATACTTAAAGATTCAGTGAGTCATTCAACATCAAAACTGCATGATATTAAGCTTGAAATTGAGTCAATGCAGGCAGAAATTACTCAAAAGAAAAGTGAGATTGACAACATTAAAAATGCACCTCTAGATTCAGCAAAAAGAGGTAATTCATTGTTTGCTGAGGTCCACGATCGTCGGGTGCAGCTGGAGAATAAACTAGGGCAGTTACAAACTGCATATATGGACAAACAAGCTGAATATGAAGGACTCCTCAAAGAAATCAAATTTTTAAAGGCTGAAAATATGCATTTAACTGGACTTTGGAAAAAAGATCTGTTAACAGTTACACATGTAAAAGAAGAAGAGCAATTACACATTGAAGAAATACAAAATCTCAAACAGATTGTTGAAAGACAGATGAATGTATTATCAACACCATTTACATGTAAAACCCAGCTACCAGAAGCTGGACATAATTATATAAGGAATTGCTACAGATCAAGAGAGTAAGTGGAAAAGATTAATTTATATTAAACTATTCTGATACTACATGTTGTTGTAGGGAGAAAAACGTTAAATTATTGAAGGATTTGATAGCATGCATGGATAAACGTTTGGATTTGGTCCATCGATTGGCTACGGTCAATGGAGAATTGTATGAACTCCGTGCTACGGAAATCCAGTTGAAATGCAGAATGTCGGAGTTGAAGATGGACCGGGATCTTATATTCTCAGAGAAGCGAATTAAGGCGGAATGTGATTGTCGAAAACAGGTACCGGTTAAGAAGAAATCCAATTTTTTGGCTTCTTTATGCAGGCCTCTACAACCACAAAACAATCTTCAATATGAACGAAAAGAAATTGATTTAAAAACGGTCTTGTCATTAAATGATAATAATCTATCAACGGGGACAAAGTGCAACAAAGAAAATCTTGATTGAATTGATAATGGGGCCGGTTACACTTCCCTGATTAAGCCATTTTTTATATTTGAATGCTATTTATATATTAAGTAAGACTTTATATTCACACATATTTTATCCAATGATTATAAAATTTATCAATATTATGGTTCAATAATTTTCAGATATTTATTCTGAATGTGAAACCCTATAATAAGGCAAGATAAACTAATTGTTCAAAGTTTTAAACAACTCTCAAGTCTATAAATTTGGACAACGTCATATTTTCAATTTAAGGAAGTTTCAATTTTATGAAGTACGTTGATGTAATTATTGTTTTTTAATGACTAGACCATGAAAAATTCAAATAAGTGAAAGAAAAGTATTTAATTATATTTTGAAGGAAGCCGAAAACTAAACTCAAGAAAATATGGTTTAATTCTGCAAATTTCCACTAACAAAATACATCCTACTTTTTAGAAAAACAGGTTGAACATATGAATAAACTGGCTCACAAAAAATAGAATTGAATCAATTTCAATTACTGTACTTATATCGCAAACGAGAGGGAAGTTGTAATTGTTTGCAGCAAATATCGCAGTGTCGAGCATTTAACAAGTTCAAGAACTTTCCGGACAGAAACATATACTTTGCATATTTTGGCAATGAAGTTGCAAAGAATCATTTTGTAAAACAATGTATACAAGCAATAACTCTCGATAATAGTAGTTAATAACTTTAGTCTGACGTCAAAACACTTGTTGCGTTGCTTAAAACAACTCGCAAAGTAATTATATTCACACGTTTGATGGAATAATTTGGCTTGATGACGTTATAACAATTTAAAAGAAGGAAATGGAAAAAAGTTGCTGTTAATATCCGAGGAAGCAGAAATGTGCGTCATTGCAAAAATGGTAGATTAATTAATTACTAAATAGATTCGCAAATAATTTAATATAACTTTTCAGGAAATTGATTGAAATTCAGCGTCATTTGCAACGACAATTTAGAACAAAGTTTCATAATACTGCAATGACATCAGGACATCGCATCAAAACGGAACTAAAAATCGATGAATATTAGCAAATAATTACATTAATATTTATCACACTCAATGTGGTGGCATAATTGTTACACAACTCTCTCTTCGTTAAATACAGCGCGCCAATTGCAAAAGTGGTGAGCATTCATTTGCAGATTCGCCCGAGCAAATAGATTGATGTAAAATCAGCGCGTTTAACGCTTTGTAATTAGACGTTGTCGTGCGAACGCATAACAGGCAAATGGAACGCGCAAATATTTTCCTAGCAGTCAGCCTCGACAGGTAATTTCGTCCGAACAATGTTTGTAGGCCCATTTACGGATAATGCCACCATTTACAAACGTATTACAGTTTCGGCTAGTTGGAAATCGATTTCGGGTGTAAGTGGCCCACGTGAAGAAGACTTCGACCGCTTCCCAAGCAAGGTCAAAGAAAGTGGTTTTGTTTACAATTCGTCAGCGTACGTGCGCTATTCACGCAGGCATGCTGAAGAAGAGACGCTCCGAATTCGATTCTGCTCTACTAGAGAAAGTGGCATAGAAAATTTCGCGAGGCGCGGGCGGCAGCACGAATGACATCAGATTAGGGTGCGAATTCGGCGCTGAACATCGCCGGGGATCGAACATTTCGAGCATTGTCATGCAGTTTATGCCTTTTTAATTGTCCAAACAGCTTTCACTCACCCATTGCTATGCGTGGCGCGCTAACTCGGCGAGGAATCATTAGAGTTCAAGGTGAGATACCTATCCCGTATCGGTAATTACCGGCCAGCAATATGCTCTTCTCTGTCTTGGGTCGGGAGCGGGCCCCACCTTCGTATAAATACCTGATGGTGCTCTTCAGGTAGTACACACTCGATCCGACCGAGTCAACGAGTTGCACGCGCACCAGCCATGAAAGTCGTCCTCTTCGTCGTCGCCGCCGTGATCGGCATCGCCTCCGCGCAATTTCCTGGTGGCAGGATCCTGGAGCCACCAGTTCCAGCCCTTTGTGCCCAACGCGCCATCCACGAGCGCACCCCAGACGGTATAGCTAGAAATTGAACAATTTAGAGGAGATTTTAATGCTGGTTCTGTTTCATTTCATAGGCAAGGGATACCTGTTCAGCTGGATGGAGCCAGCCCTGAAGGGAGTCGAAGAAGACTGGCTGGGTGGTCGCAACTACTGCAGGCAGAGATGCATGGACCTCGTCTCCTTGGAGACATCCGCTGAAAACGAGTGGATTAAGCAGAGGATCGTGCAAGAAAATGTAAGTACACGTACATTGCGCACGCGTAGCCGCATGAGTAACTGTTCTTCGAACGCGTGAGCGTCTTCGCGTTGAAGGAAGAGTTCAAAACTTTTCGCATGCATTGCCTAGATTCGTTGAACTTTCGCGACGCGTGTGATTTACGCGTCGTTGCAGCGTTTCTGTGCCAGCGCGCTGACATTTGCACATAATTGCGCTGCAAAATCTGGGTACTTATCGATGCACTTTCACCGTTTTAGGTGAAATACATTTGGACCTCGGGCCGCTTGTGCGACTTCAAGGGCTGCGACCGTCCCGATCTGCAACCGCTGTCCGTTAACGGATGGTTCTGGACCGCCGTCTTGCAGAAATTGGCGCCGACCACCAACAGGCAGCAAAACGACTGGTCCGAAAGCGGCGGCATTGGAAAACCACAACCGGACAATCGTGAGGCTCAACAAGGAGGCGCCACCGAAAATTGTCTGGCTATCTTGAACCAATTCTACAAGGATGGCGTCAACTGGCACGATGTCGCCTGCCATCATCGCAAACCATTCGTCTGCGAAGAAAACGAAGATTTGCTCAAGTACGTCCGTTACACGAACCCAGAGTTGAGGGTTTGAATCAGCTCCAAACTACAATCAAATACCAAATGTTTCTGCAATCCCATCCAAATTTTGCAAGCAAATTTCCACGATCAAACACGATTTTTGTATCCTAAAACTGAGTCGACTGATGTAATACGTAAACGTAACTATTATTTATTGTAGTTTTACAAACATATTTTAAATGAACACTAATTGTACAAATAAATAACATTTAACGAAGCTGCTCCTTCTTGCAAGTTATTGCATACCTCGTTTTTTAAATGACCTAAACTAACTAATGAACCATTGTCGTAATCATCATTCTGCAAATGCCAATTGCACAATGTGCCAACGCATTTATTGAAGGAAGATTTTCCATGTCAAGGTTGATTAAATATGGAATCAAAGCGCGATAATCTCGACATTTTCCCGGTTCGCCTTCACGAATGAAAAATTTCAAATTACTGTATTAAATTCGGCTATTTGAAGGCGATAACAATATTTAAAAAACAATCAGCGGAATGCAATCAAAGTAATTTCTCGAAGGACACTTCCGGTACCTTGATTTTCGTCAATTTTAAATAAATGTATATTTAATTGCAAAGGCTTTGTATGATGTTGTTGGCCTCTATGTTAATTTGCAGACAAGCGACATAAATTAAATGCAAGGCACGTTTGAGTGAAAAATTTCACCAAGCACGCTCGTTTAAAATAAATCAACTTGATTAATACGATTTCAATCGCTTGCATTGCAAACTTTTCTCTAATTACACAATTACAACTTTTCAAATTTCATTTGAATCGATTAAATCTACATGCAAATTATGATGTGTATTGAATAAATATTCGAGATTTGCGAAATGAATTTGTAACACGCTGTACCACTCTAAAATTGCAAGCATGCATCATGAATGCAAAAAGATTACACGCGGCTTTCATTAATTCATTCAAGCAACTTGTTGAAGAATGACTAATATGTTTTCACAAAGATTTAAGTACTTTTCGTTGTTTCGTGTAAAACGATAACTTCGTGACAGTTGCGTGTTAATGACCGTCGTATCATTCCGAAAATGCATTGTACTCACGCAGAAATAAACGTGAATCCGTCAACTGATTACCTTCACGACGACGACATCAATTTCAGCTAATTAGGAGAACAATATCATTGGGTTAATTTCCAAAAAGATATCTGTTTGCTTTCACTTTGGTGAAAATCATTAACATGTTAATGCATTTAATGGCATTTGGTCCTTTCCAATGCAATCACACTGGAAACAACTGAATAAGAAAAAAATCTGCATGCTTAAAACTATAAAACTTGTTTTATTTTTTACCCTCTACCATAATAATATGATAGCCAAACTTAGTTTTAACTGGTGGATCTGTGTAAACTGGATTTCCTAAAGAAGATATGGGCAGTGCAAAGGCAGCATCTTGAAAGGGACCCACCATTGACCCTCTGATCATCCAACCCAAATCACCCCCCGATCTAGCTTTGTCTTCACTATAGGCAGCAGCAACTTCATTGAATTTCTGGCCAGCTTTTAGCTTTTCTAATGCCTCAAGACATTTGCTCTGCTTCTCGCACAAAATATGACGCACTTTTACGGAGGTGCCCCCTTTTTTCTCTTTGCCACCTGTGATAAACATTGTTGTTAATTGATGATGAAAGTTGATTAGGAAAGCTGCTCTAATATGGTTTGCAATGAATTTCTTTATGTTATGTATACCTTTATCTCCACTTTCTTCGCTCTTTCCGCCTTTGGCTGGTTTGGCACCACCTTTTTTCGGGGGCATTTTCAAATTGCCCTTTTTGCACTATTTTCGGACGAGTTGCTCGAAATTTTTAGGTTACTACAAAATTTTGGTGTATGGTTGGTGGCCTATTTCAAACAGTGAGTTGCACGGCGCATGCGTACTTCCGTGCAGCCTTTTTCGTGAAGCAAGTAAGATGGCTGCTGGAGCTAAAAGTAAATAATTTTTTTATTAGTTTTTCGGCATTTAATAATATATAATGAATGTTATTTCGTGTTTGGTTCGTGTAAGTTCACCGATTAATTAATTGTTTCACTTCTGTGGCATGTAGCGGTGAGTAATTTATCTGTAAGCATTTGGAAACTAAAGAAGTTCCTTCTACCAGTGTTATCAACTGACAGATATTCTTTGGGAATTTGTGCATATTATTCTGCTTCTACGTGAACAATTTTATTGCTCGTGAATTTTGCTTTGTGCAAAGAGTTTGCAGCAATTACCAATATCAACAAAGGGAGTGCATACTTGGCCTGCCTATTTATTGATATTGGAAGGGAACAATAAACACTGATTACCATTTGGGATTAAGTACTACTGATAACACACTAATAATCTTACATTTAATTGAATAAACCATTTCCCATTACTTTGGTTTATAAAGTAGACAGGAAACTTGATTATTGCTTAAAGTGAGTGATTGAGTAAATATTTATACGGATTACATCCCATTTGCATAAATTCACTTTATCCATTTCAGAGTGGTTCGAAAACACACCTAATGTTTGGAACATTATGTTTCATTTCAGATAATTTCCCGCTATATATAATTTAGTTATAATTAGACGTGCAGGACTAGGAGTGGCACTTCTCCAATGTTCAACAATCACAACAAGCTGGAGAAAATGGAGAAAATACACGATGAGGACCGACGACGACGGTTACGAGCCCTGGAGGAGCGCATCCAAGATCCGCGGAGTATTGGAAACATTGACTCATTGCTGGATACAGTTCAAGCTCTCTATACAGATTGTGATCACCCAAGCATCAGGAAGTTGAAGAATGTAGAAGTGTACACAAACAGATGTAAGCTGCGATAATGTTATGTTTGCCTGCAATTCCATGCTGTTTTGATTGTAGATGACTCATTTGCATCGGACATTATCAATCTGCGGATGAAAACCGATGATTACGAGCATATCAAAGTGATTGGCCGTGGGGCTTTCGGCAAGGTTCAACTGGTACGACACAGAAGCACTGGGAAGGTGTTTGCGATGAAACGTTTGAGTAAGGCCGACCTCATCAAACGCTCCGATTCAGCGTTCTTCTGGGAGGAACGCCACATCATGGCACATGCTCGTTCCGAATGGATAGTCCAGTTACATTTCGCGTTTCAAGACGCGAAAAATCTCTACATGGTGATGGATTACATGCCAGGTGGAGATATCGTTAACTTGATGTCCAACTATGAGATTCCGGAGAAATGGGCCAAATTCTACACCATGGAGGTGGTGCTTGCGTTGGACGTAATCCACACGATGGGTTTCGTTCATCGGGACGTTAAGCCAGACAATATGCTTCTGGATAAACACGGACATTTGAAGCTGGCTGATTTCGGGACCTGTATGCGAATGGATGAAGATGGTCTGGTCAGATCAACGAATGTAGTCGGTACTCCAGACTACATCTCGCCAGAGGTGCTACAAAGCCATGGAAAGGGCATTTATGGACGGGAATGCGATTGGTGGTCTGTGGGCATTTTCGTCTACGAAATGCTCGTTGGCGAGACGCCATTCTACGCCGACAGCCTTCTCGGCACGTACAACAAAATTATGTACCACGAAAACAACCTGACGTTTCCACCCGAGGTCGAAATATCGAAAGATGCAAAATCGCTGATCCAAGGCCTCTTATGTGATAGAACGAAACGTTTAGGTACGATGACTCACACCGCAATTTCACCGCATGCTTATAAATACCTATCTCATAATTTTATATTCATTTTTATTTACGTACTGGTAAAAGTACGCCCACTCGTTGAAACGATTCTAATGCGAATTTATTTGCAGGAAGGAATAACGTCGACGAAATCAAAAATCATCCGTTCTTTGTGAACGATCAGTGGACGTTCGAGAATCTGCGCGATTCAGTGCCACCAGTGGTGCCTGAATTGAGCGGCGATGATGACACCAGTAATTTTGATGACTACGAGAAGGACGAGAGCCCTGAAGAAGTCTTCCCAGTGCCGAATACATTCGTTGGCAATCATCTGCCTTTCATCGGCTTCACCTACGCTTCCGACTATCAGCTGCTATCGTTGAGCAACAAACAAGATGCCGTTGATAGCAATCATGTATCTAATGATTATTCTGCCCAGGTGCAGAAGCTGGAGGCGCAACTGGAGGAAGAACGCCAAAATAATCAGTTCCTCGAAGAGAAGCAGCACATACTCATTGCTCAAATCGACAATTTGGCTCAACGCGAGTCCGAGATTCGCGACTCGGAAGCTGCACGTTACGAAAAAGAGTTGAAAATGATGGAACATTCACGGAAGGAGCTGATGCGTAAGGCAGAAAACGAGGCTGAGCTGCGTAAGAAGACCGATAAGTTGCTGGCTGATTTCAAAAAACGACTGGAGAACGAGCAGAATAAACGTTTGCGAGAGATGAACAGCAATCAGCAGCACAACGAGAAGATCAGCACGCTGGAGAAGCAAATTGCTGAGTTTCAGGATAAACTGAAAGCGGAGACGGAGAATTGTCAGCGATTGCGAAAACAAGCGGCTGAATTAACAATGGCCAAAAGTACTTCGGAGCAATTGGCGACCGATTATCAAACGCTTTTGCAGAATATCCAGCTGCAACGAGACAGTCTTCAGTCGGAGGTTGCAGCGCTGCAAGGACAAGTCACTCAGGAGAAGACTGCTCGATCATTGGCCAGTGACCAGCAAATGGTTCTAGAAAATAAGGTGCAGAGTCTGAATGCAGAAATCGAGAGGTTGAAAACTCGAGAAGGAATGGTGACATTGGACAATATGCAGTTAACGGAGCGTATTTCGTCGTTGGAGAAGGAATGCGCTACTTTGAAACTTGAGGTGAAAACCTCACAGAATCGTTATCAACAAGAAGTTAAAGCCCATGAGGAGACGACTAAGAGCAAGATGATGAACAAGGAAGAAGCCAATCTTGAAGTTGTGAAAGGTAAGCAATCACGATTTTATGTTTGTAACGAAATTAATTTTCTGAAATATTTGCAAGTTCTCGTGGAAAAAATAACAATAGGTATTGAGATTTGTTAATATTTTTGAAAAGTTGTGGTTCAATTACTAATATTATTTTCTGTGCAGCTCTGCAAACGAAACTCAACGAGGAGAAATGTGCTCGTCAACAAGCAGACCTCAACTCTCAAGAAAAGGAACGCCAAATTTCAATGCTCTCTGTCGATTATCGACAAATTCAGCAACGACTGCAGAAACTTGAAGGCGAACATCGCCAAGAGGTTGAAAAGGTGAAGGCCCTTCAAAGTCAGATCGAACAAGAACAAGCCAAGAAATCAGCTCTTCAGACTGAACTTGGAACAGCGCTTTCTGATGCTGCTCAACTTCGAGCTAAGGAATCGCAACTCCTCAAAGATTTGACGCACCTCCAGGAGGTCAAGAAATCCGTCGAAGAGGATTTGTACAAGGTGAAACGGGAATGGTCCATTGAGCAATTCCAAATCAAGGAATTGCAAGACAATTTGGAAACTGAACAATACTTCTCGACGTTGTACAAGACGCAAACGCAGGAGCTCAAAGAAGAATTGGAGGAGAAGATGCGAATGGACAAAGAATACGAAGAAGAACGTGCTTCTCTTAAATTACAATGTCAGTTGGCGATTGCTCGTGCTGATTCTGAAACTTTGGCGCGTTCGATAGCTGAAGAGACGGTTGCTGATCTTGAGAAGGAGAAGACGATGAAGGAACTCGAGCTGAAGGACCTGCAGGCAAAACATCGCAATGAATTGAACGCCAAGGATGTGGCTATCAATCAGGCGAAGGATCGTGAGCAGGATTTGAAGAAGAATCACGAACAACTAACGAAGGAGAAGGATGAACTCAATCGACGCGTTACAAAACTGCAGGATGACCTCAAGAAGGTCGAAGATAACAGCGATGAACTTGAGAAGTTGCAGGCGCGATTGAAGACGGAATCGCTTCTGAAACATCAAGCCGTCAATAAACTGCATGAAATTCTGAACAGGAAGGACTTCAATAAGGATACGAAGAGTAAGACTAAAGTATCCAATGCTGATCTACGTCGAAAGGAGAAGGATCTCAAGAAACTGCAGCAAGAAATGACTCAGGAGAAAGAGAAGTTTACATCGCAGAATGCTCAACAGTTGAAGACGATACAGGAGTTGCAGAATGTTTTACATGAAGAAACGTTGATTAAGCAACGTCTGCAAATGGAATTAGACAGCAAAGATTCAGAAATCGAACAACTATCATTGAAATTGACATCGTTCAACAGCGAAACTGCGTCGTTGAGTTCAGCTGATGAGGATCTTAACATTGATTCGATGTTTGAGGGCTGGTTGTCGATACCAAATAAGCAGAATATTCGCAGACATGGATGGAAAAAGCAATTCGTTGTCGTGTCGAGTAAAAAAGTGATTTTCTACAACTCAGAAAGCGATAAGCAAAACACCGACCCAGTCATTGTGCTAGATCTTTGGTAAGTACAATAAAAATCAGAAAATGACTATCTACTTCGTTGGTTTTACTTACATTGCAAATTATTTTCGCAGCAAAGTGTTCCATGTACGGTCAGTGACCCAAGGCGATGTGATTCGCGCGGATTCCAAGGACATACCTCGTATTTTCCAGCTGCTCTACGCTGGAGAAGGAGAAGCTAGGAAGACAGACGAGCAGGGCTCGCTGGGCGCTCTCGATATCAGTTCAATCAAAGGCGATGACAAACCGGGAGCAATCACGCATAAAGGGCACGAATTCTTGCACATTTCCTACCATATGCCCACGACGTGCGAGGTGTGCCCCAAACCAATGTGGCACATGTTTCGACCACCACCTGCACTGGAGTGTAGACGTAAGTAGTTTGAAAGTTTCTGCAAAAAGAAAACAATGTTAATGACAAATTGTAATCGTACAGGATGTCGGATAAAGATTCATAAGGATCATTTGGATCGCAAGGAGGATGTCGCCCCATGCAAACTGCATAATGATCCTAGTTACGCCAAAGAACTATTACTATTAGCACCAACCGTTGACGAGCAGAAACACTGGGTGAATAGGCTTAGTAAGAAGATTCAGAAGTGCGGTTACAAAGCTAACAATTCCAATGCCATAGATTCAGCGAAAGTCTCACCAAGGTAAATGCAATTTACACGCTTGCTTCTCGAATTATTTTTGTAGAAACGACTTGATTTATTACTTAAGGCGTGTATAAATATTTATGATGTTTCATTGCTTGGTTTTCGCTACTGCATGTTGATAAGTTATTTTGTGGCTTCTTTTTTATGTTCATTCCTTATTAAATGCGATATCTGAATTATTATTTTGATTGTTCAACCATTCGCTGTGCCGCATGCTTTTTTCTTGGATGTTTTGTAGTTTTATTTTTCTTGCGGGCAGTTCAGAATTTATTGCAACAACTTAAAAATACTTAAATGCTTAAAAATAAAGTTTGTAATAAGTTCTGCACTGATTGTATTGTTATCAATAAGATTCATAATGTAATCAAAACTCATTTGCTTGTATTTTGTAACCAAAACTAGGGAGTCAACCAGATTATCACTAAAGCCATACATGAATGTTCAACAACGATCTGCCACATTGCCAGCCAACTCATCGATGAATAGCAAGTAGGGCTCACTGCGACCGATGTAATGCTGGTCATTAACGAAGTAATTTAATTAAGTGATAGAAACTTATCTACTTGAGCTGTGAGAAGTCGTTGCTGCAACACGACAAACGCAAAACGCTAACACGAGTGACCATGATCTGCTCAATTATGCCTTAAATACTTAAACCATGCGAAGGCATCGATTTCGGCCTTTGTACTCGTAGCATAAGTACGAATTTTGAAATGAGTAGATTTTCATGATTGGATCGCACCGAGATCAGAATTTGATTTGATTGCAACAAATTGAAGCTTGAACGAATCGAAACGTCCTAGAGAAACGAACACAGGAATTTGGTAGACTGCAGTATTTAAATTTTAGTGATAATAACTTACCTGGAGAACGATACAAAAATGACATCGAACCTAATGATAGATGATACCTTGTACCTCTCAGATAGTCTTCTTCATTTTGGCCCTTCGTCCAATTGAAGTCAACATTCCGTTAATGCGTTGATAACGCATCATTTTCGTTCTATAAACAAATTAAAACAAAAAACTAAGAGTTGTGCTTGCAAATGGTTTGAGGCGACGAAAATAATGTTGTTAAACGTGTTTATTGTGTACAAAAAGTTTATTTCTACAAATTTAAATGTTTTTTGGTTGATAGATAAGGGGTTTAACGAATCGAATACGCCTAATAATCAATAATTGAGCTGTGTACATTATACGATTTACGATTGTGTGCCTTACGTGATATATGACGATAACGAAGCGCAGGATGCATGATTGCAATTGTATTCTAAGTTCTCTCACTCCCTGTGAAGATATTGGCATGAACTTAAGCAACAAACTATTGTTAATCACATTGCGAATGC
Source organism: Aleochara sp. GC000083 (assembly GCA_030264555.1). Taxonomy (NCBI): domain Eukaryota; kingdom Metazoa; phylum Arthropoda; class Insecta; order Coleoptera; family Staphylinidae; genus Aleochara; species Aleochara sp. GC000083. The sequence goes on from JARJDZ010006041.1 coordinate 13,628, forward strand.
TCCAAATATTGCTACACATCTTTGTAATTTGTAAACTATTTAAACTATAATACTTGGAAGGAAAACAAACAATCAAATGACGCTGTAAATATTTTATGACGATTAAACTATTGCATTTTACATCCATTTCGGATCTATTATTAATCAAGCAAGTCATATGAATCATGTACAATTTTAGATGCAATATTGATTATGTATCTAATCCTGTCCCACACCTTTAACAAATGTTCCGATGGTATAATATGCATAAAAAAGTAATGGCTTCTTATTGTTAGTAAAATTATTTACATTCAAGTCGATTGAGTTCCTGGTTAAATCAAAACAAACCGACCTTCTTTTTGAGTTCTTGCTGCTTCCATCGTGGTAATCCCTCAAATTCCTTATACTGCATTTTAAACACGTAGACAAAATCGTCGTGAGTCAAATGCAGTTCTTTGACTAACGGATCTACTTTTGCTGGCAATTTATCTGATGGTCCTTTCAGGACACTAATTGGATATTTTTCATATTTGTCGAAGACGCTTGCTTGTGCGTGATTTGTTGCTTGTTTTGGTTGACGAGCAGTTCCACCCTGCAACGTGTGACGAATATCTTCAAAAGGTTTATAGTCCTTCCAAAATTTATGACTCCAATTTGCAAAGAATCCCGAAAATGTTGGCAATTCATTGTGTTGACGCAAAATGACAATCGCAGTGTTTGGATCTTTTCCTGAAGGATCTAAAGAATCAATAGTTATTAATGACCCAAAATGAAGAAGTTATTTTTACCTGTTTTTATGTATTCTTTGGCTAAATTTTCGCAACTTTGTACACTTGCTTTACCACTCAATTTTCCCACCCAAATAAAAATTGTTTCATGAGCATCCAAAAGCATGATATCTTCCGGTATCAAATCAGATTGGGAAAAATTAAAAATTTCTTCAGCTGCAACACATATAATAAAATTAATGGTGCTGGAGAAATTAAAGCAATTAAATACCTTTAAATGAATTTGTTTTGATTGAACAATGAAATAGTCGAACCGGTTTTCGATAAGCATAATCAGTCATAAGTTTGGATGTTGCGTAAGGTGATTTTCCACCTAATAAATCCCAGAAATCTTTGTTTTCTTTACCTGTAAATGAACGAATAACTTCGGAAATTCATCAGTGCAAAATTATACCTTCAAGAATGATTTCAAAGTCTCGTCCTGTGAAATGTTTAGCCATTTCTCTCTGATCTCCAGTTGATGCGCTCCCACACCAAATATAATAATGTCGTGCCTTTTTCAACACAAAGCAATAATTCGAATTCAAAGAACTGGATTTGTAAGGAACTTGTGTAGCTTTGCTGCTGTACGACGATGAACCCTCGACTTGCAGAAGATAATTAGATGGATGTTTCAAATTCCTACCAGACTCTACAAAAACATCTTTTAAAATCTTCAATTTAACGAAGTATATTACTTACCATCATAATCAGTCCCACATCCTTTATAGATAATCATTTTGCCTTTGAAAAGCTGCAGAAATTGCGCAGGTTCTTTACCCTGGCAGACGCGAATTTGCACTCCAGTGCTTTCAAGCTGATTGTCCATCTCAACAACTTTATCCTCAACACTCTTAATCTCTCGTTGATTCGCGCTGGAGCCCTGCAAAAAGCCTTCATTAACGACGCGGAAATGCGAAGATACACATCAAATTACAATCCAATAGAAGACGATGTTCCTATTGACGGAGCTTTCGTAATTATACCAAACGATGTAGCAATCACCGGCGAAGAATTGCCCATGTTTTTCCTTGCTGATTTCAATCGCCTCGTCGTTCATGACGCGCCAGACTTTTGTCTGTCCGGAACCGTCGTCGACGAGCTGCGTTTCAGCCGCCAACGAAGGCCTCTCTTCCATCGTCAAGGCATCAAACTTAGTAATCGCTCGTTTGCCAACTGCAACCGTATTGGATTTCGGATTGGAATCGTCCTTCCAGTAATGAAAGAGCATTTTGAACTCCAACGATTCAGCGCCATCAATAACGCGCGTTACATTCGTGTTGTTTGGGTATTTCTTCTTCTTCACGAATCCGCGAGCATTTCTCATCGCTTCAACGCGCTCCTTGTCGCTTGCACGTTTTCCAACCCATACCCAAATCCCATTGATTCCATTATCAATGATGAATACATCCTATCAACATAGACAATCAAGAATAGTGAAAAATTGTTTGAGATGTTACTTACATCGCTGTCCAGGTCAGCTTGAATTAACGGCCCTGTTTTGATCTCAGTAACGCGATATTTTCCGCTGTTATCTGAGCAACGATACAATTTCAAATTGGATTTTGGATGCTTTTCTTCGTCGGCCGCATCAGCGTCTGGTGGCATCACGTGGCGTTTATCCAAGGGTAGATACTTCTGTAATTCGGTTTTGTCCTCCGAAGAGAGTGTCTGTTCATAGCCATCTTCGATGAATGTTATCTTGCCGATTCCTGTTTCGCTTTTCAAGCTTGTTGCAACCTGAAATCAAGATATTTTAGAACTTAATTCTGTGGTAACATCACGAATTGTTGGATTTTAGGTACCTTTGCGCTGTGCAACTTCTCCATGGAAGTTGCAGCTCTCCCAAGCCAAATGAACAACGTACTTTCAGTCTGGATAATAAAAACATCTCCGCTGTTAAAGTGGCTCCAAGAAATCGATGGAAGTTGCGTCAGAATTGGAATTCGGCTGCCTTTGATCTTGTACAACTTCGGCTGCATTTTCACCATGATATCCTTCGTTAGGATCATTGCAGATCCTTTCAAAATTCTGCAAAAAACACCAAATATAAATGTTGTATTCAAACGCATGAACGTTTTCTAATTATGCAACTAACGCAACAAATTAATTAACAACTCGATTATGGGTTGGTTACCATTGAAACAAACTAATTAAAAACTTGATTATCGTTTGGTTTCCGTCGTGGCAATTACCTGATTCCGTTGCGAAAGTAACTTTTGAATCGCGGACTTTCATTGCCCTGCGTTTCGCGATGCTGGATCGCATTTCCTCCAAGATATCCATCCAGCTCCACGGTTTTGTATGCAGCCACACCGCTTTTATCTGCAGTCGTGCATGCACCCAGCCAGAAATGAATGTGGATCTCCGTTGGCGTCTTCACCTCTCGCGACTGCAATAAATTTTAAATCACATACCGCACAAGAATCTAACCTGCAAATGCTATAATCATCCTGTCAGATATGGAACGTTTTCTGCTGTATGAAAATTTCGTTGAAGCACCGTGATTAAAATCATTGACCGTATTATCGTACAAGACAATTACCATTAATTACAATAGTTAGGTGAACGAATGGCTCATGAATTCTCCATTTGAAGTGCTCGGTAAGGAAACAAATCAATGTTGATGATATACTTTGAATGGGATATTGTTCCAGTGTACCAATAAGAAATTAACCGAAATCTTACCACGGTGTCAATGTTGGCTGGTGTTCCCGCAATTGATGATGCATAAACGATGTATGATTCGGTGTCGTAGAACGTGCCATAGGAGTCTTTCGGCAGGGTAATTACGTTCATGTTTTCGATGCGCCACGCGCAAAAGCCTGTACAATTCTTCTGCAACTTTCGGAAGGCTGTCTCGACGCTTCCACCACCGGCTGATCCATTTGCGAATCCATCGATTTCATCCTGTAAGTATCATGCAAATAGAATGGATTAAATATACAGAATACGTTATTTAAAAGTTTTTTCAGATGCTGTGTGACCTTGAGGGGTAGATATTGATGATCTTGGGAGAATATTGACCATCTAGGGAGAATATTGATGATCTGGGGGGAAGAATATTGATGACTGTGAGAGCCATCTGCAAACGTTTTATATCTTTTGAATTTTTAATTATTGATTCTTAATTGTTATTAATTCATTGATTGTTGGCCATAGTTCATCAGATAACTAATTAAAAGCTAACAATCTATGAGTACTAACGAACAATGATGAAATTTTGATTGATTTCATAAAATTTCAGATGGTTTTTAATTGGGAGTTTCAAGGAGCATAACAAACTTTAAGAAGAAACAATAAATTACTTCTTTACGTACGTAATCCAAGTGCTGAATTTCGAAAACGTGCATTTTGCTTGCACCAGGTATTAAACTTTTATCTGCAAAATGTTGTTTAACTCCACTTGGCTTTGTTTTAGATTAATTTGGGACGTCACTATCGATTGTTGGAGTTGCTGATGGAAATTGTTGCAACTTCCATCACACACAGAATCCCGGAGCGAACTAACGTCGACGCAGCGAAACGATCGCGCCGAAGAAGTGAGCACATGCAGTCGGAGGCAAAGTTTACTGTATTTTGATGTAATAAGCATTCGCGCTTGCGAGCCGAGCGTGCAGAAACCGAGTGACTGACCCGCAACAACAACAGCGGCCGGCGTTGAAGAAGACGTACGAATATCGGCGCAGAGCGCGGAGGACTGTACGTGGTGCACGATATATCTGAACGACGGCGAGACAATCGACAATGCGAAAGCGTTTTCGAAGCATTTGCTGCCTTCGGTTCGAACTTCCTACACGCTAGAGTCGGAAGTCTTTACGCTCCAGCAAAAAAGGCATACCAAGGGGGGCATATTGTCTTGTTGTTGACTATGCATGAGGCCGCATTGATGCTGGCTGGCAAACGGGCTGGAATAAGTGAATGCGAATGCATGGCCGACCCAGGAGATTACTAACTGTGAAATATTATTTAATGAGCGCTTTTTGTACATACATGCGCTCGTACGCATGATGAGGATGCACTCGTGATAACAACTGAAGTAACGTGAAGGAAAATGGAAATTTCCTGATGTAACAAAAACAGCTTGAGTTATACATAGCACATAACAACAAATTGCAATGCTACATCATCAAAGACCAAAATGGATATGATACCAATTAAAATTATTAGGTTGATAATGTATTTTTGTTGGATAGCATTACAAACTAACTTTTTCAACTGCCAAATCAACATTTCTTTGATAAGTGATGCAGTCATTATTAAGAATTAGTAAATAATCATTTGGAGAATCTTCTATTTTAATTGGATCTAAAACTAAATAGTTTGTTTCCATATCAAACAAAGTCTGTAATTAGAAACATTATAAATCTAAAAATAATTGGCAAAACGAATTGCAAATTTGTGAATTTAGGCAAAATTCAAACTGTTCTTAAACTACTTGAAAGTCCAAAAATAATGTGATTGTAAAATTGAAACCGGAACGAATTTAATTTATAATTACTTAATTTTCTTATGAACAAGTAACCAAAGATGTTTACTCATCTTCAACGATTCATAGAAACGAAATTTCTTCGTACTACGCAGTAATCACAGTAAATTATATATTCTTTTTTGTGCAAGTTATAATCCAAACATTGCTTACACACGACAATTGCAAGAAATTCGTGCGAACCGTTACAAAACTAATGCCCTCCAATTTGAATATAAATTTTGCGTGTTTCCACGATTTTTCCAGCTCGTTCATCACGAGCGGCCGGCTAAATAGTTAATGAATAAATAATCAATGGCTTGCTGCAAATTCTAGGTTGCATGTCGACGCTGCCCATCGTTCGAATCGCTTTTTCTTCCATCGAACTTGAAGCAAACGCGATTCGCCTGACGAATCGCGCGTCAAAGCTCAATTATTGTCTAAGTGTACTTACACTTCATGATCATCTAATTACTTGGATATTATGTGTTATGTACAGTTATCGACGTTTAATTATTCATGCTTTGCGAGCGCGACTAGGCTTTACCGAGCTGCGCGATTCCAATTAGTTTTGTTCGACTGATTTCTCACGCCGGTTTAAATACACTTTTTCGTTGATTTCCGAATGGAATTAGTTCAATCAAATCAAACAATAAGTTCTGCTCGTGCTTGCCCAGCATATCATGACTGTTATTGAAAAATAACAAGTTAAGAACTTTCAAAGTTTTCAATTTGAACCAAATATTAGATTTGGAGCTATGTTAAAAAACAATATGAGGTTCAAAAATGATGAATTCCAATCTTCTTCTACATTGTAATAAGAAGGAAACCGATGGATGAATTTATTGATGGTTTAACAAGTTATTTGCAGAATTTACTGACAAGTAATGCAGGATGATAAAATTCAAAGAAATTAACAATTCATTTTAAAATATCCACGAATTTCTGGAAGAAAAAAGTTTTGAAATACAGAAATATGTTTGTATCTGATTTGGAAATGATATATCGTGCAAAAAGTAATGAGAAACTTCTTATTTTGTATGAAACCTCAGGATTCTGGATTATTTTATGACCTGGTCTGCATTTGCACGTCATTATTTGATATTTGCAATGCTATTTATATTGCATTTGCATTTACAGTTAGTTGCGTTTCAATAAATGGAGATAATGCTGCATAATATTTCTGAAGAGAAAAACCTAATACTGTTACAATGTCTATATTAGTTTGAATTTGCACTTTGAATTGAATTCAATTGAACTACTCATCTAGAAAATTTGCATTTGGTTAATAAAAGTTATGCAATAAGAATTTCACTATATAATTGCAAAGACTGCAAAAATTTACTTGAAAAGTTGATCAAATCTTTATTATCAAAACTTCTGAATCTTGAATATCAAAAATCATAACTTTGTACCATAAAATACTGTAAAATTATGAGTGCTCTTTTTTGTAATTTAATACAATGGAACGTTAATGATATAAATTTGAAAGGAAACTTTTTCCATGCTGAGAACAACGACTGTATTAGGTTTAATGACATCTTTCAGCAAAGAACAATCCCAAGAATTGTTGCATTCGTGTATCCACTCTTGTGCGCTTAATTAATGAACACAAACAAGACAAAAGTGTTTTTCTTGTCTCAAATTATGTTGGCCCATTTTTCCAATTGTAAGCTGGCTAATTACCTATTGCTGTTTAAACTTTCCAAAAGTTAAATGTAAATAGTTGTAGTTTCCTTAAGTGTGACCATCAAATTTGTTCCTGTTGGAAAATTACTTCATTTCTTTGTTTTGAAGACATTTTCTAGGAAACATTTACATTCCAAATTGTACAAAAAGAATAATTATATCGTTAAAGACACTTTGGTCCATGAAACTAGGAAATTGTGTGGTTATTTCTTGTAGTACAAAGAACAAGTTATCGTTTTGATGATGTACATCTACTTCCTTTTTACGTTTCTAGACTTTGAAGTCGTTTATTCACAATTACAAGTTGCAATTACGTAATCATTTTATGCTGTGAGTTCAGTTCATTGTGCAAGCGTTTCTTGGTCCTATTGTTGCATGTTTTTTTGAGGAATTAAATGTTGTGGTAAATGAGGTCGATGTTTATGCAGCTAAAACAAAACTGATAGACGGAAGTCACATTTATTTGCATTAACGGTTTCATTTCTTGTTTAAACCACTATTTTTCATTACAAATCAAATTTGAATAATACCTATAATTTGGGTTAATTAATTGCATAGAATGTATCTTGTATATATCAATAATTAAAATCAACGTAAGAACTATAAAATTTGTTTGTTGTTTTCTCGAGGAGGAAATGAAACTTGCAGAATAATTTATTATTTTGTTCCAAATATGAATTTTAAATTGCTCAAACAATTATGATTACATCTCATGCAAAACTTGTTATACTAATGTTTAAATAACTGCCTTAAAATGATTTAATTTACATTTTAAACTCATTCCACACTTCGTTTGCTATTGTGAGTCAAAACAAACCAACAATTTAAGAGTCGACAATGTTGAAGTTTTACGAAATAGAAATTTTAAGTAGTCTCCACAAAATGGAAACATTTCGTATATAATTTCAAGAATCTAGTAGCAAATCTTATGTGCTTTAGGTGCGTTTATTGTTAGTGCACTTACGCTTTGTGATTTACACACCTCTTTCATAATTGTTGACTGATTCCTGAAGAAGGTGCGCACCAACTTTGCAATTTGAATAAACACTCACTCGATGGCTGAGTTAACAAAAGACAAGACCATTGAAGAACAGCGAAGAACACGTTAGGATGAAATTATGAATGCATTAGCGAACAACGAGCGGAAGAACAAGCCAAGAGATGACTGAAGTCGAGGATCGTTTTGTCGACGCTTTGCTGCACTGGATCTGGACAGTGGCATGTTTGGGAAATTTTTGTTGGCCATCGAGCGACAAGGCACTAAAACAAACGGAATGAGTTGGTGAATATGAATACAAGCGCGAAGCAATTGTGTTGTTGTACAATTGCTTCCGTTCTTTCGCGTCCTACACCTCTTTTTTGTTATTGCTGATGCGTTTGGAGTGACCAACCGGAAACGGATCCATGGTATGTTGGTTTTGGTTCCATTGTGACATACTGAAATTTGTTGGGACCATTTGAACATGTATGATGTAATTCTAAGTTTTGGTAGTTGATATCGTTGATAAATTGAAGAAGAAAGTTTATTGCACAAAAACGTGCAGGATAAATGGATCAACAATCTTTTTGAATTGTTGCTCTTGTAAGAGACTTAAAAACGATTTTAATAAAATTAAGATGCATAATATTATTTCATAATAATTAAGGAATTAATTAGTTTAGAAAAGTTTAAAAGTTTTTAATTCAAATTCGTAGACTCAACATTGTATGATAAAATTGCAAAATAATGAATTGGCATGCAAAATGAATGTAAAGTAAGTTTGTATTACAAATTTACTGAGCAAAATTGGTTAATTTTGCAAAATTTCGAAACTAGAACTACTAGCAACATCTGGTGTCGTTTTTTTACAAATGTAATAGCAATAACAACTAGTAATCTAAAATTGGCGATTCTGTGCAATAACACACATTTGTCACATTTCTGTGACAAAATATAATAGTTTCGGGGCAAAATTATAATAATTGAGATTGTAGAATTAAGTAACCGTATAAATTGTTGTTAATTGTTTAACAATTTGGTGGCCAAATGGTGGTGATCTCTATGTGATAGATTCCAAAGTTCTGCAATCTACTAATTCTCTAATTAGTCTTAATCTTAATGAATAACTTCTTAATCAGTTACATAACTTACTACTTGTTTGATTATGACATCCTTTGTTTTAATTATTGCGTATTAACAATCTTTATTGACAATTGTAGTACCAAACACCACCATTAATGCTAAATTGGCGCCACTGTTCAATAACAATTTAGTTGTTTTTGCAAGAAAATATTGAGTTTTTAGGGTAATTTTGCAAAGACTAACATTATAGGAGTAAGAAACTGTATAAATTATTACTTATTTTGTAACAATTTACTAATAATTTCATTGTGAATTGTTTTTTTCTTTGTAGTTTCAATTAGTGACCAACAGATCACGCTAACTGTACGATTTCTAAGTAAGCAATTTGGATCTGACTTAAGTGCAAAAATAATGAAGAGATTTTGGACAATTTGATGGTTCTCATAAGTTACTCACTAATTATTTCATATAAGGAAGATTCTTTGGGTATATTTCTTTGACAAGACTTACAAAAACTTCTTGTACTGGTTCCAATTGGTCCAGTGGATTGTAAGATAAGAAATTTTTGCAATTTCGAGATAAGTAACTTCAATGAAGATGTAGATCTTTGGTAAGGAGCTAAACCAATAAATGGTTCACAAGAAGGATACAAACCAGAAAATTAGTCCTGCAAGTAAAATTAGCATCAAACAAGTTTAAGTATCTCTATTATCCTTAAAGACGTCAACGAGCAAGCCACATAATCTTTGCCCGGCCACAAATCCAATAAGAACATGCCCTGGTCGGATTGTCCTTGATCGAAATCAAATTATCACCGAAGAAACCCTTCGAGCAAGCCGCCTTTCTTACCCGGACGAAACGTGCAAGATTACGCCTTATTAGATTAGAAACGAGAGGCCCAAAATGTATATATAAAAGCGGACCACAAAACGCGCTTCACAAGCCGCATCTTTGCGTACTTCATCCTTACCAAGTCCGGCGGTTCTCGAAGGAGCACCCTCGCTGCATTTGTCGCCAAACCCCTTTCTGGTTGAAGACCCACCTAGAGGTTTCAAGCAACCATGTCCGTGATGGGCTCACCGAGCTTTGCTGCCTGGACGGCGCAACGTGCGATGTCGGGCGGCTATGGCGGTAACATCACGGTCGTCGACAAAGTGCTTCCGGAGATGCTGCACATGATCTCGCCGCATTGGTACCAGTTTCCGCCGATGAACCCGCTCTGGCACGCCATCCTCGGGTTCGTCATCGGAGTGCTCGGCTTCGTCTCGGTCACCGGCAACGGCATGGTCGTCTACATCTTCTGCTCGACGAAGGGCTTGAGGACGCCGTCCAACTTGTTGGTCATCAACCTCGCCTTCTCCGACATGTGCATGATGTTCAGCATGTCGCCCACGATGGTGATCAACTGCTACTACGAAACTTGGGTGCTGGGTGAGTTCCCCAAGTTCCAGAAACTTTGAAACAGAAACAAGACATCAACAACTGAGCAATTCTTGGAGTTGGGAACATTTGCATTATGGTTGACCTTTTTATTTTTTGCAGGGCCATTCATGTGTGAACTCTATGCAATGTTGGGTTCACTCTTTGGCTGCGCATCCATCTGGACGATGACTTTTATCGCATTCGACCGCTACAACGTTATCGTGAAGGGTTTGAGTGCCAAACCGTTGACCATCAAGTCAGCCCTCTTCAGGATCCTTCTTATTTGGCTCTTTGCTTCCATCTGGACACTTGCACCAATGTTTGGATGGAATAGGTAACACCTTTATCCTCCTTTTTCCTCTTTTTCAACTCCATAACATCTGAAACCCAAAAAACACTTTATCACCAATTTTGAAACACTACTTTCTGTTCTTCTTCAGATATGTACCTGAGGGAAACATGACTGCATGTGGAACTGACTACTTGACCCAAGATTGGCTCAGCAGAAGTTACATCCTAGTATACTCAGTCTTCGTCTACTTTTTACCACTCTTCGGAATCATCTACTCCTACTGGTTCATCGTCCAGGTAAACAATGTCATGGCTTTCAAATTCAAGTTTCCAAGACTTCTTGATAACCTTTTTTAGGCTGTGGCTGCCCATGAGAAAAATATGCGCGAACAGGCCAAGAAAATGAACGTCGCTTCGTTGCGCTCTTCGGAAGCTGCTCAAACAAGCGCGGAATGCAAATTGGCCAAAATTGCGTTGATGACCATCTCNGTGGGCATCTTCCAGAGTGTCAATCTTACGCCTCTGCAGACGATCTGGTGCTCAGTATTCGCAAAAGCAAATGCTGTGTACAATCCAATTGTTTATGGCATCAGGTACGACCTCAGGAATTCTTATCTGCAAACAGTTTCAGAAATTAATGTGGTTTTTGTAGTCATCCAAAATACCGACAGGCTCTTCATCAGAAGTTCCCATCATTGGCATGTGCAGGAGCTGCTGCAGATGATGCCCAATCAACGGTTTCTGGAGTCACAAACGCCACTTCAGGCGAAGAAAAAGTTACTGCGTAGAATTTCTTCCTATAAGTTCAAATAAGTCACTTTCAAACAACGAACAATTGAAGATTTGATGTTCATTTCGTTCTTCTTAGAGATGTTATTGGTCTTCTTTGTTGATATCTTTAACAGTTTTGTTTATGTATATAATGAAGAAGTTTTTGTGATGTC
>JARJDZ010006042.1:0-18203 GCA_030264555.1 Aleochara sp. GC000083
GTCGGAATTTTGTAAATCTGTATAAAACATTTGAAAGTACATTAAAGTTGCAATAAAATGGTGCCTGAATCATTTTTATAAGTCCTCGACTTCCTGAGGAGCAGCTATCAGAAAATAGGCGACATTTAAATAGGAAAACGAGTAACAAAAAGTGATCATTTTAGGCCAAATTGACGACAATACCAATAGCATTTCTAGATGGAATTTTGCAAATGTCTACACGACAATCGAAAGTACATTAAATTAACTATAAAATAAGGTCTGAATTATTAGAATTCGAGTTCCGGTTCCGAGATAATACATAAAGGATTAAGTAATTGTGATCATTTTGTCTAAATCAATTGACGACAATACCAATAGCATTTGTCGTCGGAATTTTGTAAATCCCTATGAAGCATTTGAAAGTACATTAAATTTGCAATAAAATGATGGCTGAACCATTTTTATTAGTCCTCGAATTCCTGAGAAACAGCTAACAGAAAATAGGTAACATTTAAGCAGGAAAACGAGTAATAAAAATGATCATTTTACGCCAAATTGACGACAATACCAATGGCATTTCTAGATGGAATTTTGCAAATGTCTAAACGCCAGTCGAAAGTACATTAAATTACCTATACAATAAGGTCTGAATAATTAGAATTGGACTTCCGGTTCCGAGATAATTCATAAAGAATTATGTACTTCTCCTCATTTTGACTAAATCTTCAAAAATAAGTAATTGAACTTGAATTTTTTGAAATCAAGAATGGAAATTGATTGTTTTCTTAGATAAGTTGATCAAGGAACTCATTCCCTTTAACAACCCAACAGATTCCATGAAGAAATCCCATTCTGTCATGAAGAAATGAAGATACAATGAATTTAATTAGCATAATTAGGTAGCAACGGTTGCAATCAACAATCCGCAGCATCAAAAAAGGCGAGTTATTGTTTTAAACGTTGTTTTATTGGTGAGTGCGTGTGGTATAAGCCCACAAGGATCACCATCCATCCAGTAAAACCCACGGAGCGGATGAAGAAGTGGCCAGCGAGTCCACACTCGAAAATGGGCAGCTCGTTGGCGATGGCGGACATCTGGGACCCCACACGCACCAAATCTCCCATATGGCCGTACATCATCATCGTCGGTCGGTGCGGCCTCTTCGGGTCGGATGTAAGTATGTGCAACTCAATTAATTATTGATAGTCCGCGCGCGGCTTCTTCGCGTACGCCTCGTGGGCATCGTCATCGTCGGTGGTTTGTTTGAGCACCGAGCGCATGTCTTTACGACAAGTACAAGTTATGTAAATGGCGGACGCGAACGGCCGGAATGCCATGCATGCACCTGATGTCTTCATACGACCATTTCTGCTGTTGCTGCTGAGGCGAAAAGTATAAAGCCGTATGTTTATTGCATTACGTTAATGAATATCTTTTACTTACTTGCCTAAATGCGCCGCATTTCTTCGGCGAGCCGCATGCGATGGCCAGCGGCCGATGCGATTTCAATTTGCGTGCGCAATTATTATTTTACATTAAGCCGCTGATGATTATTAATGAACAAAGATTTTAATAGCTTCATTAATGCACTTGAGCTTCTGTTCAATATCTACTTGTTTTTCATTTATTTTTGAAACTTATGTATTATTTTTAAAATTGTAGGCAACCCAATATATAATTCTGTCAAATTTCTTTAATTTTCGCTGTCAAAAAGTAACTGTCACTAATTAAACGACAGGTTGTCACTTGTTGTGGGGTTGTTTCACACATCGAATCTGGAGTTAATAATCATGGGACCGCATGAGGCGTAACTGTAGGGTGGATGCGTTCAAGACGTGAACACAAAAACGAACATGATTATTATAGGGGCTTTTGGACCCGACATGGGACGATAATCAGCTTTAATGTGGGCTGATAAACGCGGGGTGGTCGCATGTGAACCCCCCATGTTTACGCTCGAATTAAAGGTTATTTTATCATGGCATCCATCTTAGATCATTGATCAATGATCAACGATTAATGTATTTGATCTCTGAAGATGACAACGATGATATTCGAAATCAACGTTTTATTCTTGTAATCTACAACGATAAATTAAAAAATTTAAAGATTATAACTAATGAGTTAAACCTCCATGCAGGAAATTAATGTACCGGTCGTAAAATTAATTGCTTAATTAATTATTACAAGTTTTAATGGATCCTGGCGTCAATACAGGGATGCATATCTCCAGCATTAATTAATTAAGTCATTAATTGATATTTTGGCCGATATTCACCGTTACCTTGATGTAGCAATACGAAATATTGATTTTTAAACGATTTTCTTGGTGGTTTCTGCATCAATTCGAGTGTTCTCACATGGAAAAGAGAAAGACGGAAATTGAAATGTAATGACATGTTATTATCTGGATTGTGAGTTTACTGAATGGCTGCAATTACCGAACGCAAATTAAATATGTCCGAATGTGCTCAATGACATCTACCCATACAGAAAGTTGTACGGCAGATTGCGTTTAAATTTACGGCTCTTTTCGTTGCATGGTTTCTTCGGCTTCTTGATGAAATCATTAATATTTCGGTTAATAGCTTAATTGCATTCGTGTTTTCTGCGCATAAAGTGCAGCATCTTGGGTGGCGAATTTCATGGCATCCTACTTTTCTTATCGTTTCGTTTCGTACACGAATGATGCTTTAATAATCGGGTAATTGTTTCCGCATTTTTGGAATTTTTTCCACGTTGATTAATATGTCTTCACTTAATTGCTACCTTCCAAACAATTTTACAACAATTACAACAACCAAACATTATAATTTGAATAATTACTTAATTAAAAGTTTAATTAGACAACCCAATATACAAATTTTCAGATGATTCTGAAATCACTGTGAAATATATTTTTAAGTATGAGTAAAAGTATTTGCTAGTGATCAAAAGTGATTGTGAGTGATTGGAACAACTTGCAGCTCGTTATTTTGAACGCATCAAAGAAAACTGTTCGAAAAACACCAGCAGTAAGCAATTAGTCATTGATACGGTCTAGTACGAATGAAAACAAGATCATGAAACACATTCTCCAATTTCTGTAACGTTTTTTAATCTCTCTTGTTCCATTTCTGAATAATTATTGTCTATAATAAAAATGCAGGCAACCCAATATTCAAACGAAATTTTGAGGTGGTAAGCCAGAAAGTTACTTTTAAACGTGAATCCATGATGATCATCAGATACGATTGTGAATAATTGCAACGACATGCACGCATTTACACTGTAAATGAAAGAACATTCGAAAAAAACACCAGAAGCCTGCAATTTGTCATTGATATGCGCTACTGCGCTTCGTTTCATCGCTGGTTGGATGCATAAACACGTCAACGAGTTAAAAAAAAATTAAAAATTGTCCACTGCCAAAACATTCATTATCGAAAAACCAACAGCGAACAGGACAAAAAATCACAAAGTGTTACAAAGAATGCAGTCGCAATATGCTCGAGAATTTTACAGATTTCTATAGTTGAAAAAATGTTTTCGTTTATTTAAGCTTTGTTCTTAAGTGGGACTTAAGTCACGTTTGGGTGCGGCGAACACATACACAATTAGGAAATATATTGAAATCAGCTGCCTTCTGTTTTTATCGACTGAAATATATTTGGGCAACTGCATCAGCACAGCTGAAGTTGTTTTTGATTTAAATTTTGGCGTTCATCATTGGAGAAACATTCATGTAGACTCATAATTATTATTTATACGGTGAAAATGTCTTTAAATTATGATACCGAATAAAAACAACGATAATAATACAACATTATTTGTCAAAAAAACTTAGAATTGAAATTAAAATGTAGACAACCAAATAAACGAGTTTTAATTAACACCTAACTTACTTGCAAACTTCCTAATGTAATATTGAACTGTCTGGACTGTTATATGTTAATTGGAGGTGCCTCTTCATCATCGAGCCACCTGAAATACCCGACTAATTACTCGACTGAAGAAGATCGAACGCTGAAACAAAAGTAGCAATTATCTGCAGGCGAAAAAGCCGAAACAGTGCTCGTCCCACAAAAAAAGAGCTTATTATAATACATTGAGAACGTTAACGAGTGAAGAACGCCGAAAGAAGCAGCGAGCATTCAGTGGCATTCATTTAAATCGCTGCCCTTTTATGGTCGTCGAAGGATTTCGACGTTTAATAATCATTACAACGATTTAACAGCCTGTAATATGGCTGTCTGGGCCGCATTATGCCATAATAGGCACCGATAGAGTTTCCGATTGCGATGGCCGACGAAAATTGATGGCTGCTCAATTTCCAATGCGAGCAAACTGCTCAAAAGTGGGGGAAGTTGGAATTTTAACACGTTTTGTTTTGCCTAATTAGTCAAATTGGTTATGCCCACGCAGTACACTGACTTATGTGTGAAGATTTTCAATCTTAAGAGTTACCTCATTGATTTTTTTTTGGGGTCTAGTTAGCTTCAAATTTATGAAGGGAGGAAAATCATTTCTTGAATGAAAATTCTGGAAGATGTTTTAAAAATGTGTAGGCAACCAAGTATATACAAGTAAGACAGCTGTCAGACTTGCTGTCAAAACTGTCAAAACTTTCTTCATAAGAAAGCATTTTACAAGGAAGGAATTGATGAATTGTTATCATATGAGATAATTTCAGATGATTATTTTGTAGATATGTTACTAATGAGTCAATTTAATAGTTATAAAGAAAAAATCATGGTTTAAAATTCTAATACATAATTGAATGTCAAGTGTGGTTGATTTGAATAGAGCATTGGAAGTGAATGTGGACGGATTTATGTGCTCAAATGCGCGAGCGTGTTTCGACCATCGATTCGTAGATGAAGTGAAAAGGCCCTGTTTTATAATTAGCAAAGGTCGCGAAAATCGCCGCGAGGTGTGCAGGTGTGCTTCAGACGCGAGGGCGCCCATCTGCATTCCGCTCCTTTTGCGCTGCTGGCCAACCGATTCGACATGATCGCAACGAACGGCAAACACGCCATTCGAAAAACGCAAACGCCAACAACAACAACAACAAGAACGAACCGTACGAGATAGATCTGCCTTCGACGATGCTTTTCGAACTGGCTGACTTCATCGACGATGGCCATTCCACCTTCACCGAAGAGGTTTTTATCGACGTCATTAGGCAATCACGAATATTGTTTAGTTCCAATAGTCGTACAAAATGAATGTTTCATTGAGATTCAAAGGTTGAGTTTTCAAATCTCATTTATACTCGATACTCAAAAAATAAACAAAAATTAAGTAAAAATTAATTGTATGATTAGCAACCCACTATACATCATCCAGTTGCACCACGTCAAATGACAACCTAGTTGGAAAAAGAAGGGAAAAAATCCCTAGATTGGGAATCAAAATGATAATATATGCAACCCATTACACAGCAACAACGATAACAACAAAACGAGCACTAATTACGAGGTATTTATCGAAAGTAAACCTATCGCATCCGTCTGCTCGTTCATCTAATTTGTTGTTTGTTATCGACGGACTTCTTGCAACATATGCGTAATTATGGCCGCCGTTTGTTGCCGCATGTTGTTGCTGTTGCAACAATTAATAAGCAATTATCGGGACGCCGCATGGAGGCCATAAATAGTGTTTGGAACGTTTATAATTGATATAAAAAGAGTTAGGCAGAGACCACACAGATGCACAATGTTTGCAATTAACTTCGGCGCGGCTTTAATTTGTGTTTTTCGCATCCACAGCTGCGCAGAACCGGCTCTCAGCAAAACGGCCGAAGCAAATTGCCAATGGCTGGATGGACCACTCATTTTTACCATGTTTGGACGCGTTTTGAGCGCATCAAGTGAGCGAATAAATGAATATGTCAGGAATGTTCGATTAACATTCCGGGATTATTAATTTTTCGTGATTTCGTAACGGTTTTTATTGTATTTTATGGTATTTTATCGATAAAAGATATTTGGCATACAGTTATGAGTTAAATTAATAAAAATTTTTGAAATTGTAATGAATAAAATTTTTATGGTATGTAACCAAATGTACATGCTTGACTGTGGAATCATGGGATTTTTGAGTATTGAAGTGCATGATGGTTTTATAGAGGAAAAATGTAAATAATTCGCATTCAGGCAATAAAATTAATTCATACGATAAAGATTTATAAGGAATTGCATAAATTCTAGTACACTAGTGCGTATTCAACTTCAACTTCCTTCATCCTTGACATCAGCCGCACAAATTCTCGATATGCAGGATGATCAAAGGCATCCAGCATCATCTCCATGTCTCGCATGTCATCACCAGAAGGTTGCACTTCTTCGTTTTCTTCGGGCAAGGCTGAATTCGATGCCATCAGCATGCAATGGCACGCACCGTGGCTGCACGTGGCCAACGAAAATTTTTACCACTTGAACTTCTTGTCGCCGCATCAATCTTTACGGTTCTTCGTATATGCACCATGCATGTTCGCCTTTTTTCCCATCCGATTCGCCGTCCGTCATCATCATCTCATCCGAAGAGGTGGAGGTGCAGGTGTGCGCCATTAGAGCATTAGATGCAGCGAGCGATGGGCAATTGTGATGATGATGATGATGAGGACGTCCAATGCGCAATCGTTCTTTACGATTAGCGACCAGAAGCGATGCAAAACGACGACGAGAGCGAAAAGTTGCGCAGAAAGAGAATCGCGAGGAGTCGATTCATAAATGAAACGTGTGAATGTCAGATGCAATCATAATGTTGCTTAATTCATAATTAGCTTACTCAATCGTCGACGCATGCAGCTGCGCGTTTTTTGCACTATTTTATGTCAATCATAATTGCGAATCGATTAACGACCAATCGCGCGGTTATTTATTGCAATTTTCTCATTGTGAGGTCGCGAATTTACGAACCAATCGTTTTTGTTTTAGATAAGACATTATCACCTGATATATGATAACAACTTTCAAGTTTTTTTGAATCCACATTTCAAAATTCCCAAAGAAGAGAAGAAATTAATTTGTTGCTTATTTTAAGAGTAAGTTGAAGGATAAATTTGCAACCAAATCTACACAAATATAACTTTGCCTTGTAAATTCATTTTATTATAACGATTATAATTTGGATCACATCCCACCTCCAAAAGAAAGGAATTAATAAATCAGGTTAAATTACAATCTCGTTTAAAATGATTACAAGACACCTGAAGAACCAAAGGGTTAATTTACCTCTTACATGCCATTTTCAATTTTAACATGCTCAAAGGTGAATTTCAACCCACTGATCCTTTCTCTAACGCTCCCATCATCCATGAAAGCAGCAGGTAGAAAATGCGAAGGTAACTCATAAAATAGAAGTAATTATCTAAATTAGATAATTAGAAGGCGGTGTTCTTCGAGTCAACTAGCAGCTTGCAAATTTCAAGCAATCAACTAAAACCTCCAGAAATCTATTGACTAAATGCAAAAATGCTTAAGTCTTTTCTTCTTTTTTCGGCTGCGGAATTGTTGTCTTTTTAGATGGGTTGTTTTGAAAATAAAGTCTGCTGTTTCACCTTCAGTCGCTTTGTTTCTTATTGTGTCTGGTAAAAGGAAGCTCTTCGAGGACTCTTCCTTCTTGCATGGTCGTCTTCTCGGAGTATCTTTTTAATATTTATTACGAACCTACATCGACACCTGCACACCTTTTACACACATTCGCTTTAATGGCAGTGATTTGTGCTTAGCTCGCGCGCGCGCGATTCTTGTGCGCGCGAAGATTGCTGCTGAGTGTCTTCGGATGGCGCGGCAAAAGGCAGTGAAGAGTTCGAGGACTCTTGCAGGTGTTAACATTAAATGAATGCGCAGCCTTTTTTCAGCGGCTTTGTATTTCGTATTTTGCATTCAATGCACTTGCAATTTTCGCCAGGATTTTTAGCACTGCGTGAAGATTTCAAGTGTTCTCATCGGAACGTTCTCAGTGCATTTGAACTCTCGCACCAACATTAGTGACGTTGTTGATGATGATGATGATGATGAGAACTTGGCGACCTTTGGCCCTACGAAACGTATTCGCGCACACCTGCAATTCACAGGTGTGTACAATATCCTTTTCTAGAGGAACACCTGAATGTACTGAATTGATGTGAGTACGAGTACATAGAGAGGTGTAAGTACAATTGAGCTGATTGTGAGCTGGTTTTCCTGAAGTTCTAGAGGTGTGTAAACTGATTACTGATCCACTTATTGATTAGGAATGAGTGAGTGCTCAGGTACTCAAAATACCAATGAGATATCGATGAGATATTCATTAGTAAGCCGAAGGTTCCTAATCTTTGGGAAGTATTTGCAATTCCAGTTTTTATATTGGTTAAGTCGACTTAAGTATGTTTATCGAGTTCAGTACGCTTGTACTTTCGAGTAACTTAGAAGGCCCAGACAAAGTTTGATTTGGAAAAATGTATGTTTAGCTTCTATAATCTGGCTAATGTACCGATAATTCAAACTATATTCAGTTCTAAGATGAAAAATTACAGCATATTATACATTTAATGTGTGTTGAAAATTGAGAATAATTGTTTGAAAGTGAAAAAAATGGAAATTTCGCAATTTTAGGACTCCAATTTCTAAGTTCGGATGTTTCTAATTCCCGCACAGATTCGGGGCTAAGACCAATGTTATTTTTTCGTCCAAATATGGTAAATGCCTTTTGAATCATCCAAATCGGTCCATTGGTTCCAGAGATATGAAAATTTTTGAAAACTCGAGCGATTTTAAGAATTTCATATCGGTTTTTTCGCTACAAACTTTTTTTTCAATTTTTTTTCTTCAAACGCGATTTCTGCTCTCTCCATGTCCAAAAGGGCATAAACCCATAGATTTTTGGAAAGTACCCATCAAGACCTACAATTTAGGTACAACTTTAGTTTAATTGGTCCAATAGTTTAAGAGTTATACGCAGTTAAAAGAGCGAAAAAAAGCGAAAATTTTGCATTTTTAGCACCCCATTTTTTATGTTCGGGTATTTCCGAGTCCCGCAGAGATTGGGGACCATGATCAATGTTATTTTTTTGACAAAATATGGAAAATGCTCTTTGAATCATCCAAATCGGTCCATTAGTTTCGGAGATATGAAAATTTTTGAAGACTCGAGCGATTTTAAGAATTTCATATCGTTTTTTTCGCTACCAACTTTTTTTCCATTTTTTTCTTTGAATGCGATTTCTCGTCTCCCCATTGCGAAAAGTGCATGAACCCGTAGATTTTTGGAAAGTGCTCATCAAGACCTACAATTTGGTTCTAAATTTAGTTTAATTGATCGAATTGTTTAAAAGTTATATGCAGTTAAATTACCGAAAGAAATAGAAAAATTTGCATGTATCAGTACTCATTTTAAGGTAGGTGTTTTGAAAATGTACTCGAAATGATTTATCCATATTTACTACTATAAAAAAAACTTTTTGGCAACTCAACAATCCCGAACGGTAAGTGACAAGACAAGGTGTGAATTTGAAAATAATTTTTTTCTACTCGAATGTTTCTTTATTTTTTTATCTTGTAATTTAATGTTATTGCCCGACCAGATGTTAGACTCTTAAACATTACTGTAAATTACCCACGCATCTGAGACACCTTCCTGACGTCACGACTTTATTTATTAGCATAAATAAAGCGAAAGAAACGCAAATAAAGCGAAAGCAAATAATAAATATTATCTCTGATTCACATACAATATATAGTACCTATCATTTGCTATCATTATATCATACTATTTGTATTTTGTGGAAAATTCACTCTGATGGTATCTAAATATTGTTATTTAATACAATTTTAAGTCAACAAATGCTATGGCACAATAATGATTGTTAATAAAAATCTTATACGTGATATTACATACAAACAAATTCTTGAATAATTGATAACGTGCTGTGTACATTTCACATGATGATGATGGTTAAGATTATGGTGGCATGATGCTCCTTTGATAAACAATAAATATTTGTTATAGATAAGGTAAAGATTTGTGCGAGAATTTATTAAATCGTGGGATGATCAATCACATTATATTTCAATAAGATAAATAGTTATGCAAAGTTTAAATCAAATTTTTTCCTCAATTTTCCATCTAATTTGTTGTTATTTTCTGTATAAATAAGTTACTGATATTTGTACTGATTGTTATGTAATACATTTATATTATTTTCATTATTTCTTATCAGAAAGACTCAGTCATTGTGAAAACTAACAAATTTTGAACTTTAATTTCAGTGCAATAGTTATTAATAATTTTTGAACAATCCAGACTGCTAACTTATTATTATTTTATCTTATTGATAGACCTTCAAATTTAGCACTAAATTATATAATTGGCTTTTTGTAGTAATAGTTGCAATAAAAATAATAGGCAATTAAATTGGAGATTTTATCAAATTATTGTTATTGAAGTTGATTCCAAAATTAGTTTGAATTTTTATCATTGTGTAGATATCACAGGTGCGTAAATTTTTGGACGTAAATAAAACATGACGAAATTTCCTACCTAAAAATATTATTATAAAAAATTCAGTATTAACAACGTAGTATTAATAATCATTAATTAAAAATCAGATGTTTCTACTTAATTACGTGATGATTGATATTTTTGGAATGTGAATTTTAATCAGCAGAAACGTTGTAATTTTTTGATTATCGCATTATTTGATAACAAATATTAATTATCAATAACCTCATAGATTTTAAGTTGGAAATTTCATTTTATATACCTAAATAATAATAGTTTAAATGCAAATTGTCTTTCTGTAAATTCAAGCGAAAAACTTAAATCAATATTTCAGTAATTATTATTTTGATGTAAACTGAAAAATTAAAATGATTGATATTTTGATTTTTTTTCTAAAATATTAAATTTCCTACAAAACTACTCAAGAATTTTTTTCTTATCTGAATTTCACAAAAAGTTGGAATGGAATGGAATGAATAAAGGATTTATGAATTTGAAATCAAATAAATTAGAAATGTCAAGTGCTCAGCAAGTTTTTTTTTGTAAAAACCATTGAAACTAGACCCTGCTTCATTATTTCTTCGAATTTGGAAATCTAAAAAACACTTGTCACCTATAAACACACTCAAATCCAACTTTACTTCAAGCAAAACAAACAACCAATCGATTCATGAATTAACTCCTTAAAAATGAACTATTGATGAATTATTTGACATGAAGCTATGAAAAATAAAAATTTATGAAACCTCAACCATACACTACACCAGCACTGATTCGTGAAGGAGGTTGCTCGGTAATTACGTCCCTTTAAACGCGCAAGTGTTGCCTGGTTGGAAGTCGTAAATTGTGAATTGAATAGGAATGAGCCGAAGAATGGTTCGCCATTCGCCGATGCATCGAAATATGGAATGGAATGCGCGCCCGATCAATCGGCTATCGAGAATCGGGCATTCGGCTGGTGGTCATCGTCGTCGTCTTCGTCGTCGTCGGCGGCGGCGGACCCACTTTGAGCGTCTTAAGCATGCGCACGCCGGCCGCGATCGCGCTGAGTGATGTATGCGCGAGCGTGTGTGCGCGCGTGCAAGAAATGAGAGATGCACGTGTGTGCCTCGAGGAATTCTCGGCTCGGCGCCAGCGAGTCTGAGTAACACCTGCACATCGAGTTCGTGGCTGGACCAGAGAGTCGTTTTGCTTCGAAATCTTGGCGTGTGTGTGCCAAGCACCAGACCCGCCAACAACACAGAAACGCCGAGCATCGAGAATCGGATCGCGTTTTTTCCATGTCTTCGGTTACTTAAGTCAAAAGCCAACGCGCGACCAGCGGGAGCAACCAACGCGGATAACGCCAACACCATCATCGATGGGATAGCGGTGGTTATAGGCGGAAATGGTAAGGCAACAAAACCAAAACGGGGGGAAAGAGAAAAATTATTGAATTTATGATCGTTTAATTGACCAAATGTTGCTTGACATTCTGTCATCAATTTGTACCTACAGAAGTTAACGAATTGATATTGATATCCTGGGAGTTGATTAAATGAGCAAAAAAGCAGAAACATTGCATTTTAAGGTACTCCATTTTGCATGTTCGGGTATTTCTGAGTCCCGGATCAACTCGGGACCATGGCCAATGTTATTTTTTCGTCAAAATATGATAAATGCCCTTTGAATCAAAGAAATCGGTCCATTAGTTTCGGAGATATGAAAAATTATGAAAACTCGAGCGATTTTAAGAATTTCATATCGTTTTTTTCGCTACAAACTTTTTTTTCAATTTTTTTCTTCGACCGCGATTCCTGCTCTTCCAAGAGCCAAAAGGGCATGAACCCACACATTTTTGGAAAGTGCTCATCAAGATCTACAATTTGATCTATAATTTGTTATAATTGCTCCAACCATTTAAAAGTTATACGCAGTTAAAGTTGCGAAAAAAAGCGAAAATTTTGCATTTTCAGGACCCCATTTTTCATGATTTTGTATTTCTGAATCTCGCAGAGATTTGGGACCATGACAAATGTTATTTTTTCGTCAAAATATGATAAATGCCCTTTGAATCAGAAAAATCGGTCGGTTAGTTTCGGAGATATGAAAAATTATGAAAACTCGAGCGATTTTAAGAATTTCATATCGTTTTTTTCGCTACAAACTTTTTTTTCAATTTTTTTCTTCGAACGCGATTCCTGCTCTACCAAGAGCCAAAAGGGCATGAACCCGTACATTTTTGGAAAGTGCTCATCAAGATCTACAATTTGATCCATACATTTATTATAATTGCTCCAACCGTTTAAAAGTTATACGCAGTTAAAGTTGCGAAAAAAAGCGAAAAATTTGCATTTTTAGGACCCGATTTTTTAAGTTCGGGTATTTCCAATTTCCGCAGGGTTTCGAGACCATGACCAATGTTATTTTTTAGCCAAAATAATATTAATGCCGTTTGAATCAGCCAAATCGGTCTATTAGTTTCGGAGATATGAAAATTTTTGAAAACTCCAGCGATTTTAATAATTTCATATCGGTTTTTTCGCTACAAACTTTTTTTTTCAATTTTTTCCTTCAAACGCGATTTCTGATCTCCCAATTGCCAAAAGGGCATGAACCCATACATTTTTGGAAAGTGCCTATCAAGGCCTAAAAATTGGTTCTAATTTTAATTTAATTGCTCCAACCGTCTATAAGTTATGCGCAGTTAAAAGAGCCAAAAATAGCGAAAATTTTGCATTTTTAGGATCCATTTTTAAGGTTCGGTTATTTCTAAGTCTCGGAGAGATTCGGGACCTTGACCAGTGTTATTTTTTCGTCAAAATATGTAAAATGTGCTTTGAATCAGCCAAATCGGTCTATTAGTTTCGAAGATATGAAAATTTTTGAAAACTCGAGTGATTTTCAGGATTTCATATCGGTTTTTTCGCTACAAACTTTTTTTCTTTTTTTTTCCTCGAACGCGATTTCCGCTCTCCCCATTAACAAAAGGGCATGAACCCATAGATTTTTGGAAAATGCTCACCGAGAGCTACAATTTGGTTTTAAGTTTAGTTTAATTGGTCCAACAGTTTAAATGCTCTACACAGTTAAAAGAACGAAAAAATGCGAAATTTTCGCATATTTAGGATCCCATTTTTCAGGTTCAGCTATTTCTGAGAGATTCGAGACCATGACCAATCATATTTTTCGCCAAACTATGGTAAATGTCTTTTGAATCATCCATATTCGGAATTATTTTATTATTGCAATTAAAAACGGACGAGAGCGATGCAAATACATAGTCATATTTGGTATCAAACGAAAGAAAATTAAATTTTCTATACGTTCAATTTGTTTATTTATTAAATAACTTAAACCATGTTAAAAGCGTTAGAGTAAATTTTCAATACAAACATTGAGATGACGTATGATCATAGAGAAGCGCATTAGACTGCAAGCATTTTTAATTATTGTTATTAAAAAAGAACGGGAGCACTGAAAATAGTCATATCATCAGAAAGAAAGAGAATTAAATTTCCTACATGCTCAATACATTCATTTATTAGCAAGTATAAATCATGTTGAACGCTTTAGAGTTAATGTTCAATACAAACATTGAATTGCCGTATGATCGTACGGCTGCTGCAATAGTTCACGAGCTGAACCGAATCTCATTCCACCGCAAAAATATTTAATTATTGTATTTAAAAACAAAGGGGAAGAATGAAAATAGTCATATTTGGTATCAAAAGAAAGAGAATTAAATTTTCTGCATTCTCAATTTATTTATTTATTAGCCAGTTTAAACCATATTGAACGCTTTAGAGTTAATGTTCAATACAAACATTAAACTGCCGTATGATCATGTGGCTGTTGGATTTGGTGTGGAGATTTTATAATTTTGGAAACAATTTTACGAATTTCATATAGCTTTTCGGGTTTTTGGTTTTTTGGGGAAATACTTATCAAACCTACATTCAATACAATCGGTCCAACCGTTTCAATGTTATATGCAGTTAAATGAGCGAAAAACACCGAACATCTTTTTTGTTTCTTAACAAAAACAACAAAATATCTTCATTCACAATTACTCTCCTGGTTTCATCCGAAATTGTTTTGTAACTTTACCAATAATTAAAGTCCACTCACCGTTCATCAACCGCCTGCTTCGATCGTTCAATGCTCCTTCGAGAACATCAACAATCACCACGTAAACAACAACAACAACAACAAAAAAACCAAAATACCTCTGGTTTACCTACCATGATTATTACCATTCCACAAGTACATGATGTCCACATGCTCTTCTCATTACACCGCATTTTATTCTTGCCCACATGCCTTCAAGTTCTTTGCATTCGCCATCCTGCCCATGCTTCCATCATTAGAACAAATTTGTTGGGTATTTGTTGCAAGCTGCCTTCGGTGTCGGCCTGATTGAAGAATAATTTATACCCAACCATTCACGCATATGTGCCATGCAACGAGCCCGCGCTTGTTGTTTCTGAAATTCGCGCAACGTGCAAATCTGCTAGAACACTTCTTCTGACATGATGCTTACGTGTCGGATGGAACTTCAGCGAAAAAGAATGGATGAATCGAGGAGAAATGCGCGTGGAAGTGTTCGTTGAGTGCACGACAGATGGTAAGCGCTGAATGCGAGCCATGAAATAGAAGGAAGAATACGTCAATCGATTGAAAGATGCTTTCAATCGATACTATTCATCATGGTAGAGAAGAATTTGCAAGTGACCCACACTCAAATATCGATGGAGGAATAGGAAGTGTTAATCATTTAGCTGCTACTATGAGAAATTGTTGTGAGAATTTTGTCCAAGTCTGATTTATTGCCCCATTGGACAATTATTTTGACAGGTACTTAATTAAAATTGCACTTTTTAATGGGATTTTTAAATATTCAGTCTATGATTTTTTGAAAGTAGCATAAATTAAAAATTTGAATTTCATTCATTTTCTTGATTTGAATTTTAATATTGAAATATATTATATAATTTAGTTATAAACTTTCCCAAATTTGCATTATTTATGGATGAGAATTCACTTGGAAAAATAACTACTAAGAATATTTTTAGGCATAGTTCGTCATGTTTATTGCATATATAGAAATTAATTGTTCATCTTTAACATGTTTTAATGTGATGCATTGTGCATGTGCACTGAATGTGAAGTTTGAAAGACTTGAAAAAACATTAAAGCAACAAATTTTAAAATGTCGATTTCGTAATCGTCTCACAACTTAAACTCGTTTTGTTATTGTTTTGTTTTCTCTTGTTGTTCTGGGG
Organism: Aleochara sp. GC000083; assembly: GCA_030264555.1. Lineage (NCBI taxonomy): Eukaryota > Metazoa > Arthropoda > Insecta > Coleoptera > Staphylinidae > Aleochara > Aleochara sp. GC000083. The sequence continues at coordinate 15,715 of JARJDZ010006042.1, forward strand.
TGACAAATATTTTACATATTTTAAACAATATAGAAATATTTCAGTTCAAAACAAATATCTGTTTGACAAACTAAAATACTTATTGCAAAATACTTAGTTGGTTGCAATTTTTAAGTTTTCCTACGCAACAAATTACATTCTTTGCATTTAAATTTTAAATTTACAATTTCAGTTTATTAAAACTAATCAATAAATTGTGTAAAGGAATCAATTTATTTACAAATAATATTAACGATATTAAATTAATTATCTTCATCTATGTATCTAATATATGAAGTATCATATAAATTTGTTTAATCAAATTTGCCTTAGGTATTAAACTGTATCTGTAAATTAAATACCTATATCTACTAATAAACAAATTGTTACAAGCTGTAGATGTAAAATTCAAGAAGAATGCCGCAAGAACATGATGGTAATAATAGCGTGTTATTAGTGGAATTTATTGTTCGTTCTTTCGTTAAGGAAGTATTTAATTCCATTCGGCTATAACTAGTTATTATTTGATATTACTAATTAGCATCAGTCATTGATCGATCGAACAACTCCTATTTATCTTGATGGCACCTCCGAATCGCATCCGAATAAGGAGCTAGAAATTATAAACGAAAAGAATGAATAACAGCACTTTGGCTGACACTATTTCTTCCGCTTGTTATGGACAATTAACTGCATAATGGGTGTGACACCAAATTAATTAGAATTTAAATGAGTCATTATTAATTAGCATTTGATGATTCTTGAATTGTAATTAACCATAGGGACAAAGATGTGAAAAAATTCAAATGCTAAAAGTTGAAAATTAGTATGATATTTTTAATTTGTGTTATGTACTTTTATAACTATACAATTTAATTTAAGGATGCAAGTTTGAAAGGTTAATAATATGGAGCAAAACATAATTGAAAAATGGCAAATAACTAATTTCGTTTTTAAATTAGCAGCATTTGTCTGATAAAAACATTAAAAACATTTATACAATTTATAAATAATTTAAATTAATCCTATTTAACTGTAATTCAAGAAATACATAGTATAATTAATTATCTTTCAATTCGTGAAAAAATCAAGTCGATATCTTTATTAGTTTCGAAGTTATTAATATTTTGCTGCGATTGTTCATTTCAAATTTTGCCTTGAATGAAATTTATTTATTTATCAAATATTATAATGTTTTTGAAAAATCCAATTCTTAGATGTTATAGATTAAATCATGCCCTTTAATTTGCTTTTTTGATCATCAAAATCGGTCCAGTAGTTTTTGAATTAGAACGAAAACAATCTCTTATGGAAATTTACATTGGCCAAAGTTCAACCAAATAACTTAAAAGCGGATACATACCCGCGAAAATCCATGATGGCCGCTCTCATTTGATTTACATTGGCGTCGCTAAGGTTAAAAACCTCGAGTTCGCTCTTCCTTAGCAACCACCTTAAGCAGCACGAAAAAATCCCAATTCAGTCGATATGAGCTATTTCTCTATCACATTTTTATTAATATCTCCGAAACTAATGAACCGATTAATTCCAAATTTTCAGGGTTTCTTTATAATATATTCATGGACATATTTAGAGATTAACAATATCCGAAATTAATTTGTTTATTAATTACCAATGTTTATATATTAAAATAGTTAATTTTTCATATTTTACAATGGGTTTTCTCGTAAACGGCTTGGCCGATTTTCACCAAATTTGGAATATAAGCTAATATCATTAAGATGGTTAACATATTGGGGGTGGAGGTTAAATAAAATGCTCGGGGGTGGCACTTTACTGGGAACTCAAAATAAAAAATCTTAGAAATGTGATGGAAATTTTTATTCAATTTTGTTGCAATTTGGTATACACATTAAATGAGATGAGACGGAAAATGTTTCGGGGGTGGTATAGCTGTAACACACAAGGGGGCGGCAGAAAATCGTTAATTAAAAACATATTTTTTCAAAAAACTACTTTTTTGTATAATAGTAATCATATTTGTAATGTACATATTAAAGGACTGGATATAAAACCTCCACCTCCACAGATAGTTAAGATGGTGGTGGAAACGCTCTAAACCTTTTGGGGGCGGCAAATTCTTATGGAACGTTACTTCATATCTCGGAAACTACTGAACCGATTTGAATGATTTAAACGACATTATCCAAGTTTCATAAATCGACATTAAATTAACATTTCCACCTGTTAACAGGGAATTTAAAAATTCTCATCATCATTCACATACATTAAGGAAAAGTAAATTGTAAAATTGCAAAAAATCAATTTATTTTACTTACTGCCTAAAATTGCTACCGATAAGATCTATGGATGTTTCACCTTCATTAATATTGATTTATGCACATTGCAGTATCAGCAAACAAGCATCATTGGCGAAAAACTAATAGCGAACAAGGAAATGCACTTCATGCTAAATACTCCTCTTCTAACGTGGTGTATTCATCGAATACTCCATGCATAAAGTTGGCAATTTAAATAATTTGCAGATA
>JARJDZ010006043.1:0-12319 GCA_030264555.1 Aleochara sp. GC000083
CCAGCTTTGGACACTCGGCCCTTCTGTCGACGGCACATTGGTAGTCGACGCCGATGCCGTTCCTGCCGTTTGAACGGTCGTGAATCAAATGGACGGCTTTTTTTGAAAGCTTGGTTCACGTCCGTTCAAATGCGCAGGATTGGTAGCCGGCTGTGACGGCCTATGTGACCGCGCCGGAACCTTGCTCCTCTTACTACCTTTTCTTTGCAAGGGTAGAAAGAAGAACAAGTCCAAGTCAATACCTAACCCATCCTGTTCTGCCGCGCTCCCCGTCAGGGTGCGTGCGTATGCGAAGGTGTTCGAAAGAAATTGCACTCACCTTACGTTTTTTGATGTTAAATTTTTCCTTTCCTAATCGATTTTCGGCGACACTTTGCCCCATCAGGGCAAATATTAGAATTAAATTGTCGCCGAAAATCGAGTAGGAGAAGAAAAATTTAACAACCAAAAAATATATTATGTTATATATTGTTATATATTGTTATATATTATGTTGTTATTATATATTAATTTATATGATAAAAATTTGTATAATAAAGAATTATATGCTATATAAGTTACTCATTATATAGCGCATATAATTTTTTATTATAAAATTTTTTGGCATATAATTTGATATATAATAAGACCTATATAATATATTTTCTGGTCGTTATATTTTTCCTCGCAACTCGATTTTCGGCGACGCTTTGCCGCATAAAATTGTCGCCGAAAATCGAGTAGAAGAAAAATATAACAACCAAAAAATTTATTATATAAGTTGTTATTATATATTAATTTGTATAATAAAAATTTTTATAATAAAGAATTATATGTTATATAGAAGGTACATATCATATAACATACAATTTTTTATTATATAAAATTTTGGGATATAAATTGTTATATAATAAGAACCTATATAATATATTTTCTGGTCGTTATATTTTTCCTCTCCTACCCGATTTTCGGCGACATTTTTATTTTAATATTTGCCCGTCGCCGAAAATCGATTAACATCAAAAAATGTAAAAATGCAATTTCCTTCGAACACCTGGTTAAATTGATACCAAATATGATAGTTATTGGGTTATGAATGGGTTATGAATCTTTTTGTTGTACCCATATCTTTGACGGGTCCACTGAAGAGTTGTCCACCTTTGTGCCGTTGTTCCTCACGTAACCGACGGACTTTCGAAAGATATGGTTGCAATAAAGAGGTTCACAAAGTCATTGCATTCTCTGTCGGTTACATGAGGAACAACGGCACGAAGGTGGACAACTCTTCAGTGGACTATGCAAAGATATGGGTGCAAGAAAGAGGTTCACAAAATCATTGCATTCTCTGTCGGTTACATGAGGAACAACGGCACGAAGGTGGACAACTCTTCAGTGGACCCTTCAAAGATATGGGTGCCAGAAGTCGCAAATGTTTCTCATGCTACCGACAATAGTGCACATTTTTATGAGTCAGGGGGCAACAAAACGACCCATGATAAGATTTGAGAGCCCTCGTCGGGATGCATTACTAATGATTTTTTAAGAATGTTAATGAAACTTATTGATATAGTCATAATCGATTAATTCACAAAGATCTGATTAAATTGATACCAAACATGATAGTTATTTGACAATAGAAATCATGGAATAGGTGGGTTTCATAGATATGGGTGCAAGAAAGAGTCTCATAAATCGCATTGGTGCGTATGTCTCCACCCTCTACGCATTGATATTATTCGTGGAAGGAGAAATTTCTTGAAATGTCCGCTTGTATGGCAACAGTTCAGGGTGTCCACCCTGTATTATATGAATGAGGTTTTATTAAAAAGCAAGCATGTTTTTTTAAGTTTTTAATTGTTCATCATTTTTGAAATAAATTACAGTCACACAGACGACAGTGAGAAAAAGTGAGGAATCAGATGCCTATATTATGTACACACTGAAAGAGAGAGGAAGTGATCGATCCATTCGTCATTATTTTGAGCAACAAATACGCAACAAAATTTTTGTATATATAAAAATAATAATAATACATTGTAATAGATAATAATAATAATTCAGAACAAACAAACAATAAAATATACTAATCGCAGTTATAGTATACACTCTATATCCTTAGCTAATTTTATTGGAAATATTACAATAGTTGCTTCCTTTCTTTGTGCCATGCAAGATGGAATAAGTGATCGCTTTGCTTTTGCATGAGCAACACTCAATAGATCGAGACACACTCGCAGCGCATTCATTCACAGATTATTTAGTTAAGTATAATTGTTTAGTTGTGTGCATTCGCCAATTAATTCTTTGATTTCTTCCTTTATCATAACATAACTATTATGTACAATTATCCTGCGCATGTGCACTTTTACGTATATAAGTTTGATACGATCGATTTAGCGAATCTCGATCAATCAATTTCAGCAACTGCCTCTCAATTAAAGCCACAGTTACGTATCCCGTTTTTGTGGAGGTCGGAGAGCGCAAGGTACAGAGTTCCTCTGCCATCAAAGACATCTCAAATACGAATATCCATTCGTCGCCATCAATATATGCGTGATATCATTCACAAAGACTTCTCTAGGATTCGTGTATATGCAATATAGTTTTAAATTACTTTAAGTACATATTATCATTCGTTACGAGTATCTATATGCTTTAGATGTAGGTATAAGTGTACAGGCTATCCTGGGATGTGTGAATGTCTATGTGTTGGGCGTGTGGTGGGGGCGGTGTAGATTCATATATCCTTCGTCCTTTCTCCGTCGACTTATGTAGTTAGAAACGTATACAATTTGTTGTACTTTAGTTCGTTTGCGTTCTGCTGCATCTGCGTCAATGGTGAGGCAATAAATTCAAAATAACAAAAATAAAACAATAAAAATCATAAAAAATAAGACGTATACTTGTGTTTGTCCTCATTAAATAGGTTTCGTAAAATTAAACAATTAGATTTAGTCCGTTTCCGGTTAGTTGTCTGCATTGCAACAAAAATTAGAGATCAGACTTGTCCCCACATGAAGGAAGGACAACGCTTTTGTATGTACATAACCTAAAATGTAACCGTAACTTAAGTGTAAGTTAATTGCAAATTTATTTCTGAATCAGTCCCAGCTAATTGCAAGTCGCACCTTTTGCGCATATGCCTACTGTTTCTGGAGTTTCTCTTCGCCTTATCATAAACCTATAGATTACTTTGCACATTTGACTTAATATAGCAATAATATCCTTTTTTGTATATATATATAGTTTTATATATAAATATTACATTTATTATTTAATAGCGTACCTAAAATACATTTTCTTAGAACCATCAAGTCCTTCATCTTGATACCAGCTCCAAGACATTTGCCATTACTTATTTAATTAGTCGCTATTTCATATATCATAAATAGGAGTATTTTATAGTGTGATTTCTCAGAATTTTCATATTACGTATATCGTTCCACGTCGCCGTGTCTTTCTTGAATTTCCATTCAATTAGTCAAATTTATGGCACAATCACTACAAATAGAAATTTCCAAAAAAAATATTCTTCTCGCAAATTCATTCAGCCATTAATTACGTATCTTCGACATTAATTACTCTGCATATAAATACGAAATACTTTGGATTATCATTATGCCTATAATCAGTAGTTCTCCTTCGTGATCCTTCCAAATATATTATTCCATGTATGTACGTATAATTAGTTAATAACTTATTGTTAACTTATGTAATGTCCTCATTCTCAATTTTTTTTACACTTAGAATTAGAGTATACACAATTTATTTCACAAGTTGGGTCCATGTTTTGGCGTAGTACGTATTACAAGTATTTTGATCCTTCATGACTTCCGATTCCTCTTTTCTTTGAAGGATTGTAAAGTTTCGGACACATCGTTGTAATTTAGGATCTTCGTTCAGATTTTGTAGACGTAGACTATAAAGTTACTTTATTCCTTTTTGTAATGTGTGATACCTAGCACAAACCGGCGAGGGTTTCGCATCAAGGATCGGCGGCTGCCATCTTGAAACACTGATCTGAAACCAAGAAAACAACCGATTAGTTCAGAATGTCAACCAAATCGTAAAATTAAAGTGAATTTTCATTCTGGAATTTCTATCAGGATAATGTAGGACTGGATGTTTTTCTTCAATTACACTTTAGATATTCTTTCTTTGAGAGGTGTTTCATGGGTACAAGTCATAGGTGATGGTACACAGCTAAAAAATTCCTGGCCATGTTCTCAGATGGTGAACATCAACAAATTATTCGGCGAGCAAACGCGTTGAATGAAGATAAACGAGGAACGCGCGCGCACACGATAAAAACCAAACCCCAACACTGTTGCTGGTGGATGGTGGCAATGCCAGAAAAAAAACCGCCCCCGCCACCAGCGACGACGTCGTGCACGAAGATAAACCATAATTAGTCCCGGTGTCATTTACACTTGTTATTTAAATTTAAAGTGGGCCCATCGCCATCGCCCTTACCACCAACTCTACCTCCGTCTCCCTCGCACACCTCCCTGGATTTATTCCTGCTTCGTTTTCGTCTTTTTGTGTTTCTGCGCATGTTGATACATGAGATAAAGCGGAATTTTTATTTCTAAAACGTAGAACGTCGTGTAGCATTTGCAAACAGCATTCAGCTGGTGGTGGCTTCAGGGGCCATCCAGCATCTGGATGTCACCCTCTTCCAACCGCCCCCACAGCTGCCCCCTCACTGCAAGAACAACGTGTGCGGATGGTCGGATTCCGTTATTAGGATAAACGACCGTCTACTTCTATTATTCCACGACGCAAATACATATTTATTGTTACAATATAAATAAATCAGTTCGCATTGCTGCTCGAAATACGACGACAACAACAAAAAAATGAAACGAAACAAACCACCAACAATACAGCTCCTTGGTAGTAAATATAAATTTTGAAATGATAAATTTTTAGAATTTGAATTTCATTTTGTGGTTGTATCCAGGTTCAGCTCCTTGATATCTGGCTAGAAATCCATAGTTGAGCAAATGTTTACAGACGAAGATGCATGGGTAGCATCAGGCACAACTTGGCAAACTGATTAATCGGTAGTATCTCTTCTGGCATACGCCGAAAATGTAAAGACAATAATTCATCAGCGCGTGCGTTAATCATACTTCAGCGATGCACGCGCGACATCCGCCTTAGTGCTCACATTGGCACACATGTCGGTTGTAAATGTGCAATGAACTATTGCAATACGCATTCGATAGGTACGTGAGGGTACCTACGCCCAACTGGTACAAATTGATTTACGAGCAGTCGGTAGTCGTCGGCAATTGATTTGCATTAACATTATGTAAACTCGTTCGGAATCTCATAATTCAATTCATTTCCATGCCTGTGCACAAGCGCGCCATCTTTGTCTGCACGCATGTGTTCGATCATGTCTGAAATTCCTACCAGCAAATCTAGATGGAAAAGATTTATGCGAAATATTTCAAATTTCAAGTATTTCCAACACTAATTAATTGACAATATCGCAAATGATCTAAAAAAAACATGGAAAATACTTAGAACCATACGACAAAAATGAAATCTTCATGACCTAAGAATGCCAAATTTTCATACTGCTCGTTTTTCAAAATCTTCATAGATAACCTATCGCAGATTAAGCCTAGAATGTTAGTATTTTTCACGAGGTATTCAAAAAAAATTAAATGGGACCTGTAGCTTCACTAGAACAAAAGTTATGGCAATTTCAAGTTTTTTGAAAAAACAACAACCCAAAATATTATTTTTTCAAGGAAATTTTATGTCTCCGATTAAATTCTAAATGCGCTAGAAAGATAGTATTTTTCGCGAAGAATTCAAAAAAAATTATTCCAGCCTCCTAGCTCCACTAGAACAAAAGTTATGGTCATTAGAAGTGTTTTGAAAAAGAGGGGGGAGGGGGCCTTTCCGATGGAATATTTTAAAAATTTAAACGCATAGATCGATAGATAAATATGTGAACTTTAATTTGCTTTTTTAATCATGAAAATCGGCCCAGTAGTTTGCGAGTTATGATCAAAAAATGTCTTATGGAAATTTACATGGGGATGATGGCCACTCCCACTTGATTTTCATTGGTGTTCCCAGAGCATATATATTATTACCTTAGCAACGGTTGCTAGGTTCAGTTTACTCCTTACATTTTATTTAATATCTCGAGAACGGCTCGACCGATTTTCACCAAATTTGGCACATAGACTAACAGATAGACGTAGATTCAGATTTTGGGGGCGGCAAGTTCAAAAAACGGCTGGGGGCGGCTATTTACCGCAAGCAAATTTGAAAAATACCTGAAACTGGTAGATCCGTTCGATTAAGTTTCATCCAATTTTGAATATACAATGGCGTCTTGATAAAGATACTGAAACAGGGGGCGCCAGACAGAAAACTTACAGGGGGCGGCAAATATACACCGCTGAACATCTCAATATACTTTTGTCAATATCTCAAAAACGGCAGGTCCGATTATTTTCAAATTTTCAGCATTTCTTTATTATATAATTACCTATAAATAGCTGGATTTTCTAGTTATTCTGTAGGTTTGTTTATAAATTATTAATTGTTATAGTTAAAATAGAGTATATGACAAAATTTTTGCCATGTTTCACCGAACCGATTTTACCAGTTTCATTCCGTTCGTTGATTTATTCAAAAAATAAACGTATTGATTACAAAAGCAAGGATATCTAGACAACGAGGAATATTCAAACAAATTTATTGCGAATTGTTTGAATGGAAATTAACATCAGTTAGCTTAAAGCTACGAAATTTATCGTCTCGAAATTTCATTTGGAATTGTTGGTTCAAACCATCGAATGTGGAAAACGCAGAAAAGTCATCTTCAAAGTATCGCGAAGCGTTTTGAAGTGCTTCGTGCAGAGAACCAACCTCGACCAAGACGAGTAGCTTCGGGCTGGGGTGGTGGCGGCGACGACGAGGGAGGAAGGAAGGCATGCAGGCATGGAACACCTGGACCATGTCGTATATCACCGGGAGCGGCATGAGTAATTGCATGCCAGCGATACGCAATTTGCTCCTGCACACGCGCACCAAGCATTTCCAACAAGGAGGCGGCCGAAAAAGAAACAGGAGATGGGAGAAGACAAAGAAGAAGGAATGGTAAATTGCTTCCAGAATTTAGAATTTTCCGGTAATCATTTCGAAAATGACCTTGGTCCTGTATTGGTACTCTGGGTCCACTGGAACAAAATTTTTTCAAAAAAATATTCTAAAAATCTCCGAAATTCTTCTGCACTTTGAGTTCCACTGTGCAACCCAAAGAAACGAAGAAGAAAAAAGACGGGAGCCCTTTTATTTGGGGTCGGTTGATGTGGTGCAACCCTCGTCGGCAGCACCCGCAATCCTTCACGTTGGGAGACATAAACCCCGTTGCCATGGAGATAAATCTCCCATCTTCTCCAAAGCCATTCGTAAATGGCGCGCTCTTTTCGTTCGCGTTTAATTTCGTGTTAATTCCCCACTCATTAAAACCACCTCATCGTCTGCGTGTTCTTGTTTTAAATGCTTTTTTACCTCCTAAACACATTTTTCTTCAGCTTCCCTAGCTCCTCTTTCTCACCCAACCCTTTTGCAGCTATGTACACGGTGTACAATCTGCCACTTTTCACCGCATTCTTTCAACTGGGAAATTGATGTTTGTCTAATGCGTTACTAATTCCTGTATGGTTCTTCTAATTGCCATTTTTAGGAGTCTATTTTGGTAGAGGAAGCTCGTAATTAATTTCTTCATACCAGCAGAAGCATGAAGGCTTGAAACCTAAGGAAATAAATAATAGGTAAACTAAACGTATGTAAATTGTATCCTATCCTCAATCCCGAGATTAAATTCCCCGCACGATAGCGCGAACCATTTATTCTACGCTGGGCATACTCATCCCTTACCGTAGAAGGGCATACGAGAAGGTCTCAGAAGATGGATCGCACGGTTTCTGCACCCCGGCCGTGGCGTATACTTTCAAATTAGTGTTATTGTGCAAGCACTACTTCTTCACTACAAGCAGAGTGAGTCCGGTATAACCTCGGGGAAATTAGTTTGAGTAAATGTATCAAAGGAGGCTTTTTCATCAAAAGCCTTGATGACTTCAAACGTCCTTGCAGACTCTAACGGTGCTTTTTTGTATCCAGAAATATTTTGCGTCATCAGCTAGGTAATCGAAGGTCATTGAATGACCAGGTAGTAAAAAATGAATTTGCATGCATTTTAAAGTCCAAAGCATTGTAGATTTTTCAAACGAAGCAAATTGTAGATTCCAAGGTAATAAGTCAAAATGCACCAGCTGTAGCCTAAGAAAAACTAATCTAATTGCCTGCCCCATCATAAAGCAATCCGCGAAGGGCGGCTGAACATTAGCAGGGCACTTTCCAGTCGCCATTCACGAAATGTAAACTTGGTCGGCGAAGAAGTTGAAGAAGAAGCAGAAGAAGAGAAACACGACCACGCCGGCCGCACAGTGATGCTGAATAGAGACATCTTGCGGTTCGCGGAATACGAGGCCATAAAGCAAACCGGGAGAAGACATAAATCGCATCTTGGGCGCAGACAGCAAGAGCACCAAGCGTAGGGCTCCGTCGGACTGCTTCTTCGCATGGACGTACAAATTCTCAATTAGTCGTTGCTGCCGCGCATCCCGCGGCTTCTTTATTAAACAGTAAATACCGGGTGCGTAAATTATCGAAGGGCGCCGAAGATGAAGGAGGCACGCATACAGGTAGTAGTCATGGGAGCTGAAGAGTTATGTCCCTCATGAGCGTTCGCCAGCGTTCGCGTAAGAGGCTTAATGAATACAAATCATACGACTTGGGAAGAGAAATGAGGAAACTCATATTAATTAGTCAAAGATTTCGTGCTGCCGTGGAGTTTAGTCAATTACCAGCGCCGAGTCCTTCGTCAACGTCAACGCCACAACAAACACATAAGGAAGAGAGCGTTCACCTTGGTCGCCATAGAGTTATCGTGGAGGAAACTATCGCAACGTCTCTATCTTAATTGGTAGTGATAGGGATTAGGGATGTGAGTCATTAATTAAAGCCGAAAAATCAACCGGGAAGAGTCCCGCCGAGCAAAAACGTAACGTTTGCACAGAAAACGCATTCACAATGAGCAATGGCTGTTGCTGAAGAGGCAAACGAGGACGTAAACGTCTCGAAATCAAGTCTCGAGTCATTGCTGCAAGAGACACGGCACTCGTTTGTTGCGAGTGCATCGAGCTTATCGACGTCGACGATCTGACTTAGTGCTCTCAGCGTCCGAACGATGCGTTCGGTGGGCATTCACGGGAAGTTTTACCAAGTCACTCTGTTATGGGGACATCTCCATCGCTTCTCTTCATCTACGGCCACAGCTATGTAGATAACGGAGATACACGCGAAGGATTGCACAACATTGCATCCAAGGTGCAATTGACATAAATCCATGCCTCGGAAGTCGTTTGGGTCTCTCTTTTTTTGGTAGGTAATTTTGGAACACCTTGAAGCATGTGTGTCAATATCTACCAGTATCGCGAAGATGTTCAGGACATGAAGTACTTAATTAGCGTACAGCTCATTAAATCAAGTGGTATCTTTCTTCAAGGTGCCGATACTAGTTAGGGCGAAAAATGGGTCTTTAGAGGTTAAATACAGAAATGGTAAGTTCCTAATTAGGGTGCAGCTCCGAAATCAAAAGATTTGTACCCTTGAGATTCTAATACATATCTGGGTTGTGAAATGGTCTTATGAACTAGACTCGCAAATCCCCAGGAACACCATCAAGATCTGCAGAGTATCAGCCTTCAGGAACTCATCTGACAAGGGACATTTGGCAACCCGTAATCTCCGATTGCAAAAATACTCCGCACATTGAAAGACTGGGGTGTTACAATCACAAAACAAATTTTACTTTCAGCGGAGACGACAAAATCAAATTTCGACCTTCAAGGTCTAAGCCATAAGGTGTTGTCATCCAGACTACTCCTTATGACTTTTAGAGACAGATGAATAAATGCTAAGGTTGCTGAAGTTGAAGTTATTCTTATTGAATTATCCAGCAAAAAAACACGAGTCGGAATGTAGAAGAACACCCCAGGGGGAAGAAGAATGGCAAATCTAACAAGAAGAAACCAATGGCAGGGAAAAAAGGGTGAGTACACATGGCACGATATCATTCCAGCAATATATTCTCCATATTCCTTCTATTTCCACCCGTTTGTCGCAATCAACATCCGGTTTTCCAGTCTAGCAGAGAAAGAAGTGAATTTGTTGCGCGCCATCAGAGCACGCCGTCGCCACCGCCGCCGCCGCCGCCACCGTCGAAAATACAACATGCAGAGACCAGCAAAATCAGCGAATACAATTCACATGGTCCGCGTTTCTTCTCCTCGGGTTGCTTCGCCTTCGCGCTGCCATTGACAATTTGTTTTGTTTGTTCCTACGCGGCCCAAGTTTGCAACGTGCCGGAAGGCGGTAGCAGCCGGAGGCGGGGAACGGAGTTTCGCATAGAAAACGCCGAAATGAGCATTTGCGTCGACTTTTTCGTCGCTCACAGCTTCTGCGCGACAATATTGGAAGCGAACTTGCCTGACTGCCTCCCAGCTCCCAATCTTGATCTATTTGTTTTGTGATCCTCGCCAGCGGCGCTGAAGAAGTGTGGGGGGTTGCTCCTTATCGCAGGCCTGCACTTCTCTGCCTTCCAATAAAAGTTACACGCCGCACGCAGCAGACAAGCAGACACATATCATCGGATGCGATAGCGATGGATTGGGTTCCATGAAGCGCTAGGGAAAGCCCCCAAGCGCTCGGAAGTGAAGGCGGGAGATGTTTGTATGAAAGGTAAGCGAGAGCCTGCAAAGCGGATTCTCCAGAAGGACGAGACTCGAGGACAATCAAACGAAGCACGCTTGAGAAGATCCCAGTCTTCGTCTCTTCTTTCTCCGCCGGCTTCGGTTTCGGCTGGCGGCGGCGAAGAACGATTTATGGGCGCACTCGAAATTATATTTCAAGGTATAATAATGCATCAAATTCGGTTAGATGTATGGCAAATATAAATCCAGAATTAAATATTGGAATGGGAAGACTGAGCTGGTGGAGGGCTTTGGCTCATTCTGGGCGCATTCAGAGCTCCTGGATAGCTGGAAATACAAGTGAAGGATGGCCCCATGTACACTGGGTGTTCCCATAGTTCTGGGACACATGAGACCCTTTTGGGACCCTTAGAACAAACTATTGATGGTTGCTGCCCAGAGTCAGAAAGTCCTAAGGGTATCTTTGAACTGTCCCAGAAGCTTCAAAAGGTGTCTTCGGTGATGTTCCAGGTGATTTCTTGGATGACACTGTGACTGGCTCGGATGGCATATAAGAGTATGGTTCTGCGAGTGTTCCCGTTGCGATATATTGGGCTGCGAACGTCGGCCGACGCGGCATTACTCAACTGTAAGCCGGAACAATCCCCCAATTTATCCGAGGTTGGCGTACGCGCTCTGCCTCCAACGGGCTGTACAACCGTGCTACAGGCAAAGGTAGGCGTTTTTAGTCCAGTCCGTGGACGGGGCTGGAAGGGGGCCGACCTGCACCAGCGTGGGCCCCACCGAATGGATCTCATTGGGATTTGATGAAACTCGGGGCGCGCGCAAACCCGCTAATCCGACCGGTTAACTAGCTTTGCAAAATAGATACGCAATCCAAAAAGTTTAATTTACGAACTGCAGGCCCGCGATACAACCTGACCCATCCCGGCTGGACCGAAGGGGCCTTGTCCGAGATTGTGGTGGATGCCTGCACACGGCCGATATCCACGCGCCCATCCAAACACCGTAAATCAAACCATAATTTATTGGAATTCAAATAAAGTGCGCCACTAGATACGCTTTCAGCGATGGATCCAGGGCTCTGTAGCCCAAACCCACAGTGTGCTGAGTCCACTCGGGTGTTGATTGATTGCCAAACATTGAGGCCATTTCGAAGGCAGCACGTTCGTCATTCAGATGAGAGTAGCCCAGTCGGAAACTTCTGGAAGGAGTCTGCACGCGCTGGAATCGATCCATCGGGAAATAAGTTTTTCAATACAAGACGTGCCGTTGCCAGCTCCAATGTATGGGCTGAAGGAGGAAACTCCAACGGAGGGAATTGAAAAAGTTATCGCCCAATAGAGCGGCAACAACAACCCAACAACAACAACAAGAAGTTGCAGCACGACGAAAAAGGCGACCGATGAAAAAGACGGATCTAAAGAAGTCGCACTGCAGTTTCGTATTTATTGAGTTTCTTCACTTGTGCTACCGAAGGCTAAGGGTACAAGACCCGTCCAAAATTCCAGAAACTCCAATGGACCTCG
>JARJDZ010006044.1:0-24141 GCA_030264555.1 Aleochara sp. GC000083
CAACACGAGAGGACAGAATCACGAAGGTGTTGGAAGGTGGGGAGTGATAAGGAGATGTAAGAAAGGTTGCCGATAATACACGCCACAAAACACCGAGCATGGACGTTCCGTTACACTGCTCAAAGATAATCCTTAAATTTGTTTATCAGTTCAGGTCTGAAATTGAATTCAATTTGCTTCAGAGTTCTTTTTCAAATTTCCTACATTGTTATACTTTTTTGAAACGTTTTCAAGATTCAACCAACTGATTGACATTAAAACATCAAAACTGAAGTTTCAAAATTCAGCATTCTGAAACAACTTCATATTTAATCATGTAATGGAAAACCCTTCGAAACTATGTAATTATTGATTAAGCAGGAAGGATTGTCATGAAATAAAAGGTTGAAGTTGTGTGATAACAGGCACACGCTTCCAGGATAAAGTTGTAGTTAGGATCCTTCAACCGCCCTCACATATGTCTTCCTTACAGGACTCGTTGATATATGCATGTGTGTGCTCGTGGAAACCGCTTTTCTAAAAACAATTATCAAACTACGTGCAGACTAAATTGAAACTAACTTGTTTAATTTAATTTGTAATTATTGTGGCCTCGTAGTGTAACAATTTAGTCCGAGGAATAAAGCCGAAAGGTATGTGCGATACACACACACAATCACATAGAATCAACGTCCTCTTGGAACAGAAGCAGGAAGCGCAAGGACCTTCGTTGCGCGAATACAATGAATACGGGATTGTACAGCAGGGTATATTTGAGTCTGGAGGCGGCAATGCCATTCGGTACACATAACGTCCAGGAACAAGTCACTGCCTCTGGTTTTGTTATAACATCTTTGTCTCAGCCATCGCTTGCGAGGTGCGCGATATTAGTGCAAATGCATCGAGCAACCTCCAGATCTGCAACCTGCATTCCCCTACATCAATCCTAGAAGTATCCTGAATGTTCAGTTATACCTGAACATGTGAAGTCTTCCATCCAGGACGAATGGTGGCAACAAATGAAATGTTGCGTCTGCACAATGTACAATGCACACAATATGCCCAATGCAATTTATCAGCAAAACTATCATAAAGTATTTCGCAAATTCCCCGAAACCGCGCTCGGATTAAACTCGTTGATAAATTGCCCGAGGCGCTCCCTTCTTCACGCAATGCAACTTCCGGTTGCTTTGTCTCAGTGCGCGCGTAGATTTTTCATTTACTCATTGCATATTTGTCATTCAACGCTGAAGGAGACGTTGAAAGGTCGCCTTGAATTACGATTACGTCTTTATTAAGTAATATCAGCTGCCATCGCGGGGGGCAGGATGAAGGGGGGAAGGGTAGCAGGCTAAGATGCCGAAGACATGGGCTGAGGAGGGAGCAGGATTGCTTGGGGCTTGGTTGGAATGCAGGGCTGCTCTATAGGTGGCCACTTCATTTCCTGCAGCTAAGTGCTCAGTTCTAGTCCACAATTTCCGTTTGAGTTGTGTTGTGTGCGGGGGCGGCACTAAAAGGGGATGATGATGATGATCACAGTGGGAAGGTATGCGAAAAGGGGGGCATCTCAAGTTGCCCACCGCATGCTTGAACCAGAATGCCCAATAACTCAAGGCTGGGCATCAGAAGTTGTTTTATATTGGGTCTAGTTTTACTACTTTCGGAAACATGCAAAATTTTGCATTTTTAGGTACCATATTTTGTATGTTCGTTTATTTCGGATTTCCGCATAAATTTGGGATTATGAGCAATGTTGTTTTTTCGTCAAAATATGAAAAATGCTTTTTTAATCAGCCAAATCGGTTCACTAGTTCCGGAGATATGAAATTTTTGAATTTCAATTTTGCAAACATTGCAAATCTTGTATTTGTATAATTTGGCAACACCGCATTTAAATATAACTAAACTATTGTTAAGTTTTGAGTTTTCGAAAAGAGATGTCTTTACCAGTTCCATTCGCGTGATTTGATGCTTGTTCGGTCGTTGCGAGAATTCTATTTTTATCTCTTCGTTTTTTGTTATCGGTGATATTCGTTCAACCATTTTTGATACCTGTAAATTTTAGTGTTTACCACGTTCCATTGTTATTGCTTGTGAAAGTGAAATTGATTTCTTCGGAATGAAATTCCTGCAAAATTCTTCATCTTGCCTCGAGTCAAATACCTCCAATAATTCTGCATCAAATATGGAATACATAATAAGGTAAATTTTAATGATTTCTAAAACAATGACGAAACAAACGCAAAATCTGTGAACCGATCGCAATTTGAAGGTTAGAAAATCGTGTCAACCATGAATTGTTCACCAAATAATTTACCAATTCATGTGAATATCGATGCTGTTGTCAAAAATACAAGCCCCATCGGGGGCGGTAAAAACAATACCTCCTATAAAATCGATAATTACATGTCACTTAATTTGGAATCAATTTAAATTAATTACGAAACGAGTAGCGTTTTGTGCTCGACATGAATAATCGGTAATGTAACAATAACTCGATGGCGTCCATGTTGGCCGCCGCTGGCCATGCAATAGTTCACACTATGGTGATCCGAGCCGCCCCCGCAACCGTCACCGCCGCCTGCATAATGATATTTTCCCGGCTTGAATACCGCCCCCGCATTCAAACAGCTGGGCGCGATTCTCATAATTCGATATCATTATTTTCACATGATTGATTATAATCTCACTCTGAAAAATAAATTATCATCAAAAATATTAAAAATTTTACTTTTTTCTTAATTGATATATTATTAATTGTATTTCTGGTTTTCTTGTTGCAGTTCCACCGCATTCGGTAATTCTGTACCATGCTGGACGCGAGGTGACCTCAGGTATCATCGGTCCTCTGGAGGAGTCTTCCGATTTGGCCCTGGACTGCGAAGTCAGAGGCGGTGAGTACATTTTCTCGTTTTGCAAAAATTATACAATTCGACAATTGCGATGTCAGCGACCTCACGGCGTTAATAACAAATGAGTGAGGAGAGGAGGCCAATTACCTTCGTCTTTATTCTTTTTTCGGACGCGTAGGATGGATAATGAACGTGCCTGATGGAAGCGACGTTTTCAACGAGCCCGCTGCAATTAGAACACCATTTGCATTTTCATTATGTTTATTCTGTGCTGTTTTTTCTGTCTTTTTGAGCACTTCTTTTTTTCGTTTCGTTCACAGCGCATTCGTTTGCCACACGATGATGATAATTGCGTTTTCCATTTGTTGTTGCTTGTTTTATCACACGGCGCGATAATAAGACTTGTTAACCTAATTAATATCAAGTAAGATTAATGAACTTTTCGCGTTGGGTGTATTTATTTTGCATTTGCCGCATCGGGCCGAGAGTCGCGCGCGCTTGTTTTTGTTAATAGGTGACTGCTTTTCGTAATTACAACGTCAGCGAGCCCATTTGCTTTGGCGCACTTGGTGGAAAATGAGGGGAAAATGGCTGATTGTTGCATATGCTTTCAGATTAATTCTTATCGGGTTTGCTTTTTAATATTTTAGCCGATATATTTTGTTGAGGTAAAGGAAACAAATTTAAGAAATGCTATTTAGTTCCTTGGAGCTCATGCAGCTAATGTCACCAAAAAGTGCAAAAATTTGCAATAATATCTCTCTTATTGTTAGTATCAAAAATTATGACACAAAAATTCAAATTTAACGAGTTTCTCCCAAAACTTTTTTGATTAACTTCTAATCCTAGTCGAACGCTGACAAGTTACATCACTCTGACTGAATAAGACATGAACATGTTGACGTAAACAGTTCACCTGAGTTTCATGACTTCACCTGAAATTCATGATTTGATTAGATTTCAGTGCAGGTTGTCCAATGAATTATGAAAGCCGCTGCGAAGCAGTACGACTTTAATTGTCCTCCTTTGTTAGAACTATCCTCGTGTGCAATGTTTCGTTACGTTCGTTTGAAACTACTCGATGCAAAATAATGAAGAATTAATCACTTGTATCTTTCCTGTGAGCGTGCGTCCGATCTTTTGTACCGTCAGTGGGATTATGGCCAACAAAGCGGCATGAAGAGTATGCTTGCTTTTTAATATTACACGCGCCGGCGAAAAAATCGCTTTTTCGTCCTGAATCCTATAGAAATTTCCAGAACAATTAAATCTCTGGAGGAGAGCCGCACAATGGCTGGCTGTTGTTGTAAATAAAGCATTATTGTTTTGTAAACATAATGGGACGTTACGTAATTACTCTTTTTTAATGAAGTGACAAATCCATGATTGATGATTACTCGTTTTGCATGTACTCTTTGATTATGTTGCTTGTTTGCTCCTGGGATTTTAATAAGGTATGATTTACTGTTTACTTCCATTTGGGTTGCTTTATAAATACGTGAAATAATCAATTTTGCAATTTCAATGAAGTCATTCCTCTCTGATTGAAATTGCGATTTTAGTTCATTAATTTTTTTAGTAATATGTGAAGATGGTAAAAAGTAAAATTTGAAATTTTTATTGAGCTCTTGAAATTTAACACACGAAACTAATTAAAATAAACAATTTTACAACAGGTATTTTCAACACACAATGCAGATTATTGAAGTTACCTTAGAGGGTTTAACCGCCCCCGCGACTGCCACCATCGGTCGAATGACTAAATGCAACTTTTATTAAAATTAATTACCCATCTCGTTGCGTGCTGTGTGCGTTATTGTATCCCTGAAGACGACCGCTGAGAGTGCTGGTCATCGCATAAATCCCGTCTGGAAAAATAATTAAGCTTTGTTCTCATTTCTGCACGCGCTGCGTTTCTAATGGCACTTACTCGTTTATACACGCGCTAAACTCGCCGGATTAAAAGTGAATTTTTCTAGCGCCTTTGTGGCACGGCTCACGATGAAATTTGCGTTTTTTATCGCCGCCACGACTGACAACACTCAGTCTTTATGTAAGTTATAACTTCGAACAAGTTGCGTACACAAAGAGAGGATGCTTTTCATGGAATGGCGTAAAAGCTCCTGCGCTTTTCTTCCTGTGGGCGCGCCAGGTAATCGCTGGTCGGGTTTTATAATTACTTAATTAATTTTGTACCCTACGCTGACGGCCATCAAGCATTCAGTCGTCCGCCATTCTTCGGGACCGAAAGCCAAAGAAATGAGCGCAAAAGGTGGTCGGCGAAAAATTGAAAGAGTTGCCAACGGTGAACATTGTCGTTTTGGCTTGACCGCCTCATTCTTAAGCACGAGGACGTTTATGAGAGGTAAACGTAAAACTTTAATAAATTTTCGTGAGAGGGCTTCAAGCAGTTGCATTGAAACATTAAAGAAAGCTGTAGAATAAACTGTTATTTTTGATAATAAATTTGAATTTTCAAAAATTTTTGTCACGACCAGCAATTTTCCTATCTATGTCAAAAAGCTTTGATTTTAGTTAAACATTTATAATATATTTTTGGGCTTATTAAATTCTGTTTCATCTCGTTGATAACATATTTTGGTTGCTTGTCAGGTAAAGTGAATTTTTAACATTGAAAAACGAATAACTTTTGTGCCAAAAACGGAAGCAAAACTTTGGTGCAAAAAATCCGGCCAGGGTTTTATAAAATGACGCTTTTATGATTTATATCGACGAAATCTCAGCCGTAACGCGGAAATATTAAAATATTATGTCGGTGTGGAAAAACAATACTCCTATCCTTTCGGCTTGAGGTCTGGCAAGCAGTTTCATTTGCGTATTCCGACCATAAAGGGATTACAATAAATTTGCATTTTAATTAATTTTTTGTCCATTTTCCCGCCGTTTGCAACGTGTTTAAATATTTAGCGCAAACAGACACACACAATGTTTGCGCGCGCGCTCCCGACACACGAAAACGTACATGAATTAGCGCGCCCACCGCAAATAGAATTGGCATCAGAATGCAGAATGGAATCATAATTGCTCTTGTTCATATTTGCACGAAAACGACGCCCCTAATTGACTTGCTGCCGCTCTCACGATTGCATCCCCGCGTATTAAGTATCAATTTCATACAACAACGCCGCAGAAAGAATACATTAATACGCTATAGCTTTCTCGTTCAGCGAAACGCAAATCCACGAAATCCATGAGAAATTAAAAAACTTTAGCAGTTCCCTTCTTCGTATTGCGATGCGAGATTTTTTTTTCGTCCACTTGCTCGTTCTCTTAGCTTGGCTATCTTGTACGTCAGATCTGAATCCACTAAGGCGCATTGGTGGAAATATGCAGGCGGATTCTTCAAGCCGGAAGAGGAGCTGTTCTGAAGTATCGCAGGGGAAACTTGAAACTTTATGAATTTAAAATTTGTGCGCCGATTACGAGAGCACCGGGAAGAGCCTTATTAATTATAATCCGCGCATTAATTTGGAATTTATCGCGCCAATTAAAATCGCCAAGTGCTGCACGAGTTTCTAGTTTACTGCTCATTAATTAAATATTTTTGCGTTATCGATACAACATCCTTAAATGGGGATAGAGCATGGAGGATGTATACTCAAAACTTTTCAATTGAATAATAAGGCTATAAATGGAATTAATCTTATGTTCATTGGTAAAAATGTGATTAAATTATTCGAAAATTCATTAAAACTCATGTAAATTTAATTATTTCGACAACAAACATGTAAATTTAAATGTTTTCTGATTCGCGCTGTTAAATAATTTTGGAAACTAACGCCTCGTTGAATCCTGAAGACCAGAATGGTAAATTGGAAATGTGTGTTGTATTTATATATGGAAGGGACCAATGCCATTGGCCGAGGAATATTTGCTTAAGCGTTGGCGCCCTTTTGGACTCGACAGGACTAAAGGTCGACGAACGTGAGCATGTAATAGAAAATCAAACCAAACATTGGTACATGTCCTTCTCGCCCATTTTCCAAGCCTCGAGTGTGGAAATATCGTGTGTGCAACTGGACGAAAGTTACCATCACTCTCGGCTACTTCAGTTCGAATCCTCTGATGTGTCCTGTGTTGTTGGTCTTGATGTTGGCTTGTTGTTGAAAGTTGAGGGCCGATCATGATGTGATCCTGACGAGTCTGAAAAATGAACTTTTGATTTTCAGTTTAATTGTTTCAAAATAAAAATTACAAATTTGACAAATTTGCATCAAATCACATAATGGAACAACGCTCTAATTAACAATTTATGGAATTACGCAGGAATATTTGGATTTAATTTGCAACTAATGAATTTATTTATTTATTGCTTTACATTACCGATAAATATACCATGTTGTTGATGCAATTTATCATAAACACGCAGGTGAAAATGTTATTCGCTCGCGCAACAAATTTTAAAGTGCTATTAAATCATTGATGCTTCAAATTTATTGCCTAGGACAACAGGATTTCCATCTGGGGTACCATTGATATAAAAATGTTTATTGCTATCATTCACTTTATATACAACGTGCAGATAAAAGTATATCATGCCAATATAATTCAATATTTTATCGTAAATTTTATCTAATTTTTAATTGAAAACGTCAATGACTTTCATATATTCATAATTCAACTCCATATGAAAATTCTAAAGATAGGATAGGAAAATTTGAATGAAAAAATCGAAATAGAAAAAACTCACGTGACTTCCTAATAGTTTCATCTTGATGTGATAGACGTGTCATCATTGCAGACCATTATCTTCCCTCTTGGTGGGCCTACACTCAAAGCTTGCAAAAAGAACAAACACTCTGCATGCACCCCCGCATGATGGCCAACACGCTTATAAAGTAATATTTTATACCGAGTAGCTGCTTGCCGAGAGTAATATTTCATGTACGCCGGAAATAAACTTATATTGTAATATGCTCGGATGTTCCTGATGTGTCCTGGGCGCTGGCTGCCTGGTGCTTATCCTGGTGTTTTGTGGTGCTCTGCCGAAGGGAATCTATCAGTAAACAAGCAGTGACGGAACAAGCATCTTCTTCTTCTTCTTGTTCCTCTTAACGCTGCGCTTCTTCGGCATCAAGTAGTTGCTAGTGATGGCAGGTGGTGAAACAATGCGCGTTGTGGGATGAGTCCCGAGCACGCAGCGTTCACAGAGTGGGACAATTTTTATCTTCTCGGTATTGCTCCCGAGTCGTCCACATCCGGCGTGTGTGCCGACGTGTTCCATCCTCCTCCGCCTGCTTCGCCGCTCGCAGGATGATGGCAGCGGGCGGCTTCAGATCCCATCATCTGAAACGCATTACCGTTGGATGCTACGTTGCAATTTCGTCCGCCACGGGAAAATTCCGCCGCCACGTTTACTCATTCAGCACTCTCATGCCGGAAGTGCCGCGCCTCGTCCTACCGAAAGAAGCCCTCCTGCATAACAAAGAGCCATCATCTACTGGTTTTCTTATTCCAAACGGAAATACACATAGGGGGAGTTAACGATTCTAATCACTTTGATTTTTAATCGGTAATTTGAAGACAAACTGTGCAGATAAGTTATAAGCGAATAAAGAGTATTTCCGGTATTTCTCGTAAATATTTGTTAACCATTGAGAGTAAGTGTCGCTCGAATAAGGGCTTCAACTTTACAACATTCTAAATTCGTGCCGGAGCCAACTTCCAACCGGGAATAAAACCGATAGGATTCGCGGCAGCCATCGCCCAAGGATCGTAAATTCCAATAAGGCTAGAAAAAGAAAATCCGCTTCCACAATATATTCCTATACACACATTGCAGCAACGCCTTATCTCCCGTAAATAGATGTAATCTAACTTCAATTCTACGATTTTAAATATCGTCCCAGACCCAGCTTTTCCGGTTTTTCTACCTGCGTGGGATAGAATCCCCGCCGATCAAATTGGACCGAACGAAATCCGGATGTTCCCCAAATCCTCTTGTATTTCAATATGTAAAACGTGTTGTACCCGCAAACTTTTTACCATCCCTTCATCCATGACAAATTACCATTTTTAAATTTCCATTTCCAATTAATCAATTTGTTATTCGCGTATCACTAACCAGCAATTTTCTCTACATTCAAAATGTTATTTATTGTATATTATATTTGGAGGGCGGTAGTGAAATGAAATTGTACGCTTTGAGGTGGCTGGTAAGGAATTCGGCAAGTGTTTCGAAGGCTGTTATTGCAAAACCGCACAATGTGCACGCCAGTGAATTTGATCGGTCCTTTACCACAAGTCTGGTGGTCTTCAGCGCCGCCAGCCAAGTTCTAGCTGATGTTCACTTGTAAATTCGTGCGTCCATCATATGCCGATTGCAATCGAGATGATTGAATCGAATACGCTGTGTGTACGGCCGCAAACGCATTGGCAGAAACCGCCTCCGCTCACCAACCTGTCAAGCATCTTCTTGAGTATGCGGCCACCTCTGGTTATCGTAGAAACGGGCGGTTGTATTTGGAGAATGCTCGAAACAGTGGCAAAGCATCGATTTGTGCATTAGGACCTGTGATTTTGACATGCGGTAATACTCAAAATCCAAAATATTTCATGATAAGTCGAAGCATTTACACAATATCTATAAAAATCATTGCATCTTTCATTCTTTATTTTTTTTGTTGCATTTGTCTATCAAATTTACAACATTTTTTGAAAATCTGTAAATAATTATTAAATCTTTCATGTACAAAATTTTCTGCTTCATTTTCTGGATAAAATTAGCAATGTTATGAGCAATTGAATTCCGTGCGCGTTGAATCTACAGTTTGCGGACGCGCCACGACGACGTCACAGGAGGCCGCTGCGCGAGCGACTCCACTACTCCACTGTGAGTCTCTCCCCACTTGCGTTCCTTCAGCGTGTGTCGCAGTACCGTGCGCGTATGTCAGGTGCGTCAGAGGCAAACTTCAAATCGCTATATCCAGCGACCAATCAACGAAATTTTTTGTTTTTTTTTGCTTATTGGTTCAAAATTTTAACATTCTTGAATCTGATTGCATTCAATTTTAAATATCATGAAATATTTGAACAACGCAATAATTTAAATTTTTATTCATATATTTGCCGAAAAAAGTAAGAAAGTGAAGTGTAGGGAAAGATCAATCGATCTAATATTTGCATACTAATAAATTCACAGTAAGAAAATTAAAATTACAAATGAAGACATGATGATGATCGCAAAGTTCTACACTAATGAAGAAAATTTTTGCCTCGCTCGTGAATAGTGGGAGTAAATCACGTTAATTCATCCTGAAAATTTCCTCAATAAATTCGACGGCGCTTCCTCTCGGCGAGCGCGTACCGGAAATACAAAAGTGTTTCGTGCGGCTGCCACTTGATGTATTCCGTTCTTTTTTCCACGGACTAACGACCTCCCGAGGCGTATCGACAACAAACTACTAAATTTCCTTCCCACATTCCACCACTCGTTATTCCGAAAAGTCGTCCGCCTTAAGAAAAAAACTTAAAAAAATTGCCATCTTTAATGCCATCCACTTTTGAAATTATTGAAAGCGCTTGCCAATTCTTAATACGCTCTATATACGAGTGCGGAGTTGGCTTAATGCCCTGCAATATTATAGTTAGCAAACGCTCATATCGAGATATGAATCTAATCTAATGCTGCTGCTGTTGCCGCTCACGGTATATGAATATATTTGAGAGGCGAAGGAACGTGAAACGTACCGAGGTGAGCCTTGGGAAGGACTGGGGGCGGTTGGGGGCTTGTGCGAAAGCTGAGCAGCACACCTGCTCTACCTCCGTCGGGGGGCGGCAGTGGCGGCGGCAGGGTGGATTGCGTTGCGTGTCCCTCTCGTTTGCTTATCGACTTTCTGCTCGATTTTATTTAGGTGAAACGAACTCAGCGGCCCAACTACTATACAACCCACACCCACTCTGCAGGGTTCGTTCGTTCGGCGGCGGCAATCGTGGCCTGCTGGCCTCATGCCCCAGCTGCTCCATATCGTGTTGTGTTCGTTTCGAGGAGGGCGGCGAATGTAGGCCACTATTTCCCCCTTGGTTTCGTTTGCCTTCGAATTGGATACAGAGAGTATGGTCACTGGCACTGGAGAATGTCATACGGGAAAATATTTCCCTTGGAAATCCCTCATGCATGCATACGTCAAACTTGTTGATCGTCCTTTTAATTCAGCCTCGATACACAATCTGAACGCATTTCTTATTGTTGCAGGTCGGCCAGCTCCAACCGTTTCCTGGTTCATCAACGATCGGCTCGCTGAGGGCAAGCTTTCATATCCACGAACGAACGTGATAATAAACCGGCTGGAGGCGCGGTCTTTGTCCCGGGAAGACCTCAATTCCAGCTTCAAGTGTCAGGCGAGCAATACGAAACTAATGATGCCTGCGGAGAAAACCGTTCGTCTTGAATTGCTGTGTAAGTTTTGCATGCACCCAAAAATAACTCCTTGAAGGATATCTTTCTAAGGGCTTGTATTTATTTATGCCTTCTGTTCCATGTTGTTCCCTGTGATGTCATGGGTTGAAATCCTTGACTTTTCGTCCGATTGATGGGGATGCAACCACAGTGCGACCCTTGAGCGTCCTGATTCCACACAAGCCGCGTCAAATGATAGCGGATCAGGAATACTTAGTACAGTGCGAAGTCATGGGATCGAGGCCCAAGGCGACCATTGTTTGGACAAGGGATAATCGACCTTTCAGACGTGGCAAGGTAAGATTTACATTCTGAATGTGACGCCATTAGAATCCGAAATACCCCAGAAAAAACCACTTCTGATAACGCGAAATATTTCATACTATTGCGTTTACGTTATGGAGGAATTCAATGAAGGATAACTAATATCTCAAGTGTCTGCTCAAAGGATTGTATCGCATCCGCAGATAAGGCTTGAGCATTTGTTAAGTTGATTTTAAATGATTTTGCAAATGCCCGTCGGGTATCACGGAAATTCGCAGTGCTTTATATTCGGGCGTCCAAGGACTTTATCAGCCCAGCCGGTAACCGCCAACGGCGGCAAGATGGGTTGGGGGCAGTTGGGAGCGGTTGGTGTTGCGCCTGCATAGCCTGCAGATAACTGATACAAAACGGCGATCTCTTCGGCGATGCATTCATACGGAGTGCAAACAAATTTAACAATTCTTACGGACACAAAGGAGTTGATAGCGCGCCACTGCCTTGAATGCAAGCGATACATAAAACGCTAGCGTGTTGCTCCACTTTCATGCGCAACATTAAAGCCGAAACGTACATCGCGGGCCCCTTCTCATGATGAGCGAAAAAATACATAAAACGAATAATCTCAGGCTGAAAATTCAAATTCCTGCGCTTATAAATAGGTAACGAGTCATAAAAAATCCCTGTAATTTATGCGCCCGTTTCATTTTACCCTTTTTGGGCTGTCGCTTGCCTCGCAGGCTGCCGCCAAAAAAATGCAATTACTATTTTATATCTTATCCAGCGAGTACATTAGGTGCTCGCGTATGAAAATTTATACATGCTCGGCGAGTACGTACTCGTATGGCGTGCAATATCGTCTTCCGGTTTTGAGCACACTATAGCCTGAATGGGGATACTCTTTACTCGCTGCCGCCCCCAGCTGCCCCCTTCGTTGCCAGCGCCGTGCATACGCCTCCATACTTACGAGTAATGGCAATAAAACCTAAAGTTATTTTCCCTCGAGTCGGGGGCGCACGTTGGTCCTTTCGCGGACGCGCGACACTTCATTGCCCAAACGCGAATACGAAGACACCGATGACACTTTCCGGCATCGCGTATCGCGTCGAAGTGGTCCGAGGGGGTGGCGGCGTGGGTTTGGGACGGGGAATTAGTAATGCGACATAAAATTTTATCTAACTTGTCTCTCAATATCTTAGATTTTACATAAAAGTTATTACTTTTAATTAAGTTTTAACTCGTCGTGCGCCCGTTTATGCGCGCACTTTACAAGCTGAATTTATCGCCCGCTCGAGCGCGTTATACGCGATTTACAAGTATCAACAACAATAAAATCCCGCCCCCGCCGTATAAATAAAACATTCGATTTGCGCGGAAGGGTGAAACGCGGGGCTGAGGGGGGTATCGCCGAAAATAAACTGGAAACTTTAGAATCAACGTAAAATCACTTTTATTTACGTGTACGTCCCCACGATTTGCAACTGAGACCCCCTTCATAGCGCATTAAATTTTATTTACGTCCAATTTCATTTCCTCCTTCGCATGCACACGCAGTTTTGTTACGGATTGAAATTAAATTTCACGAATTAATTAAGTCACTCGAATGCACCAAATAAATTGAAATCCGAATAGGCAAATTTTGGCTAATTCGTGCAATTAATCAACGAAATAAATATCGTATGACATAATAAATAAAGTCATTATTGTTGTTATTAATAGAACCGCAGTTAATAATCCATGTCATTGCCGAAATGCGAATAAAACGCTCGATGGTTCTTGGTGAGCGAACGGCTGAAGAAAATAAAAATCAAAAAAAAAATGAAGTTGCGTGCAGCGTGGTTTGTTGTTGGAGGCGGCCTTAAAACGGGGGCAAAATGCTAATAATTTATTATTTCATTACGGTTGCGTTTTGTTGTGTGCTGCAAGAAGTCGCCGGCGTGCGCATATGACGACGACGAATGTGACTGATGTGTGTATTTTTATTGCAGGTCGTGGAGGCGGAGAATGCCACGACGACGACGGTGACGAGCTCCGTGACGTTTGCTCCCGTCCCCGAAGACGACGGCACGTTCCTCAAATGTCGCGGCGAAAATCCGCGCCTGTCCGGGGTCGGCCAGGAGGACTTCTTCAAGCTGAACGTTGTCTGTGAGTATTCCCCATTCTCATCTTTCACCTAGTTTCTAATCTTGGCTGTAAGCGAAGCTGGAATGAAAATTTCGCCATATTTTTGCGCACCTGGTGATGTAAGCCCAGGTAAAATTGACCTGGATTGTCGCATTGTGCAAACATTGAAAAACAGAATTATCCGGAATTATTCGGGCATCTGTTGTTTGAGCGGCGATTCCATATGTTGCCAGCGCCAAAACGGCTTTTATTGCGAAATATCTAGGCTGGAGGAGGGAGGCTTGAAAAATGAAATATTCGCCCGCCGATGAATGCGAACGAACGAATGCCGAATAGGAAAATCAATGCAGGCGAGCGTGTCGTGTTGCAAAAAATAAAACGTTTTCCGCAAAACCGCGCGCGAGCCGCTATTCACTCACCCACACGCATACGGAAATAATATTAAAAACTTGCGGCAAAAGCTCAGGTTTCACTTCATATGAAACCCAAACTCAAGTGAATGGATCAGTCAA
Source organism: Aleochara sp. GC000083 (assembly GCA_030264555.1). Classification (NCBI taxonomy): domain Eukaryota; kingdom Metazoa; phylum Arthropoda; class Insecta; order Coleoptera; family Staphylinidae; genus Aleochara; species Aleochara sp. GC000083. Next base: position 14,148 of record JARJDZ010006044.1, read on the forward strand.
AGTTGCCACAATTCTGATGAATCCAGTACTAGATATCTGCCTAATAAGCTATAGAAATCTCTAGTAAAATTTGAAAAGAGACGGTTTTTAAGTTCTTCATTGCTTTTGTTTCATACTAGAATCATCGCAAACTTTTATGAACTATAGCAACCCTGATTCATACCCTGTAATGATACTCTGAAACGACTATTATTCTCTTGCACAGAGGAACATTTCACATTTTCCATTTGCTTATGTAATACGAGTATTCTGAAGGTGCAAACTTTGCAAGCGATGAATTTCGCATTGAAATTTTGTCGAGTTTTTGCGACACCTCAAAAATCCCACTCACTTTCAACGCCTCCTCTTTTTTCCTCGCAGGGATTCCATCCAGTCGGCCCTGGGGGCGGCTGGCTGGGTGGGCATGTTTACGTTGCTATTTTGTAGCAACAGCGTACATTTACATAAAACGCATATCGTCCGCGTTTTCATTATGCCCAAACCGAAGAGGAACACAAACCAACGAGGGCGGCGGTGGCGTGAGGTTTCCACACTTCCATAGCAATTGCGGCATGCGCCTACATTCCTCTCCTATTGCATATATACATGTCGGGGGGCGGCAGCGGTGCGGGCGAAGTGCTCCATGCGTGTGGGCGAGCGCGCCGCTAACAGAAGCGATTTTCATCTTATTAAGAATGCGTGGAATTGTATTTCGCCGCCGCCGCTCACGAGAACGATTTGAACGCGCCCGCCGAACGCGAGTGAGTGAATACGAACTGTGGCTGGTCTGACGGTTCAAACCGAACCGAACACAGCCGCCTTTCTGCGGGGGGCGGCTGTCGGTCGCGGCGCTGTGGAGGGTTCTCGGTGCGTAATAACCTTGCGGCTGACAGGTATTTGGCGAAATCGCAAAATTTACTAGCCCACAAATATCCACATTTTAGCACTTTCAACCTTTAAGAAAGAAACATCGACCTTAGCTGCTGCTCCACTGGAGCTTTGCGAATGGAAAATCTGGAAATTATTACTTCTTCATCATTTTTATCATTCACATGAATTTTCGGTAAAGAGGTATAAGGAATCAGCATCAGAAAGTAATGAATCCAAGTTATTAACAAAACAATTCAACATGTTATAAATTTTTGCAAGAATTTTTTGCAAATCAGATTGTAGCTAAATTTAAAAGTTAGTGAATATCATATACATTTCTCCTAATTTGATAAAATTAGCAAAGGTTCCGCTCATTTGGCAATTTTTTTTATTTCTTATCATATTTTTATTATTATGCCGGCAGATTTTAAAAATTTATTGAAAATCTGATAATAATCATTGCTTCTTTCATATCCATACTTTTCTGCTACTTTTTATTCATAAAATTAGCAAAGTTATGAGAAATTGAAATCGGTGCGCGTTGAGTCTACAATTTGCGGGTGCGCCACGAGGACGTCGCAGCATCCCGTTGCGCGAGAGACTCCACTGACTCACTGTGAGTCTCCCCCCACTTGCGTGCCTTCAGCGCGTGCCGTAGTACCGCGCGCGTATATCAGGTGTCACAGAGGCAAACTTTAAATCGCTATATCCAGCGACCAATCAATGAAAATTTTTATTTCTTTTGCTTATTGGTTTCAGAATTTATCATTCTTAAATCTGATTGCATTCAATTCTAAATATCCTGGCATTTTTGACCAACGCAATAATTTAAATATAAATGCATATATTTCCTTGAAAAATGATCAAATGAAGTGAAGGAAAAGATCAGTCGATTCAGTTTTTCGTCCTGCTTATTATGCAATTTTCAGATTTAAAATATCTTGTATCGCTGCAAAGTTATGAGTGATTGAATTCCGTGCGCGTTGTGTCTACAGTTTGCGGGTGCGCTACAAGAACGTTGCAGTAGTACGCGCGCGTGGAGCTCCACTGCCCCCACTCCGAGTCTCTTGCGACTTGCGTTCCTGCAGTGCGCGTTGTAGTACCGCGCGCGATTACAGGCTAACAGGGAACCAAAGTTTAAATCTTTATATCTTGCGAATGCTAATTATTACACAAAAAATTCTTAATCGTAAATTTATTTAAATATAGATTTATCAAACATGCTTCATTAATTCAGTAAATATTGTTAAATAATAAATATTTGCTACCATAATTTCATCATTTTACATAATTCTTTAAAACGTACATCAACTTCTTGATTGAAGCCTCATCGAAATCACAATGTGCAAGCAACACAATGATTTCTTTCCCCGTACTCGATATTTTTCACTTTTGCATTCACATGTAGCGGTTTCCTGCTGACTGCGTCCCATCCAAACAAGACCGGGCAACATCGGTTCGCTGAAGAATGTGAAATTCAAAGAAAAGCGATGCCTTGCGCCACTTATACTCACTTCCAGGGGGCGGCTTGCCTGGACTGGTCCTCGACCAGTGTGTTTGTACGAGCAGGTATAATCCATCAACGGTGACCCAAATGCGTTCATAATAATTTTTCCGTTCAGCGTTTTATTCGCGGCGGAAGCACGGAGGCGGCTATCGTTCCATACTACTCGAGAATATAGTACGTTCATGCTTCCTCGACTCGGACTTACCACTCGAAGCCATACTCATAAATACACACTCTGGTCTTGTTGGAATCGAAGAAAAATGAGGCTCCGAAAAACACAACCGACGAAACCCAAAACCGGCAAATTCCATCTTGGAGTTATGCAATTCTTAATGCAATTTCTAATGGCGCGCAATTTTTTTCGCATGTTTATGTTGTCCAATCCGGTGCGCGCGACGTGCGCGTGTATAAAATATATTTACATTTGTAATTTAAATAAGCTGCAACTAGGGAAAAACACTACAAAGCAACGACACGAAGCAACAACAAAGGATTGCATTACGTTCGCGCATGTATATTTGCATTAGCGAACGGCCAGCATGGCACAATCATCAAAAAGAAGTAAAATGTTGTGTTGCCTGTGCTCGAAAGTGCGGGGGAACTGAAATTATCTGCTGCAAAGCGAGCAGCAAGGAATGTAATGTCGTCGGTTATTTATTTATGAATGACGTCTTTGCATGATGACGGCGCTGGTGAAACGAATGCGACAGCGCGACAAATGCAGCTTTATTTTAATGTCGGGTGCTTTGCGCTAACAGGACTCAATTAAAAACTTTACGAATATATTCTGAAGTGCTAATAGTTGCAGGCTAACATTCACTATTTAATGGAGAAATTCAATGTGGGACCGGGTAATTTATTTTATTATCCGTATCCTTATTATCCTTCAGTGTCCGCAAATTCAAATTCAGGCAAAATTTTCAAGATCTCGACGAATGAATTTATGAAACTTTCAGACAACAAATTCCAGTCAGGAACAGCAAAACAAACCGTGTTGTTCTTCAGAATTGATTTCCTCGGGCTGGCTTTTATCAACTTTACCGTCGCCCATCTTCCTTCTTATACGAATATTTTAGGGTTGTCAACGTACAACCTGCGGTGATGAGCGGTGGGGCGGCAATGTTGGGGGCCGACCGCAGATGTTATAAATATGAAATTACGCGGGGGGCGGTAGCGCGCGGTGCTTAATTTAATTTCTGAAGTTGGCGCGCCCGCGATGCGTTTTTCCTTTTCCATGGGCGAAATCTCGGTGGCGGCAACGGCGGCAATGGCATCCTTGGGGGGATGGAGGCTAACGGCTCTCGGAGCGCGCGTCCTGCCATATTAGTTAGCATCGCGCAGGGTTCGAATGGGGGCGCAAACTGGTGCTAAACTGCACGGACCCTATGGTCTTCGGTGGTTCGGGCGGCAACCGCCGCCGGCCGACAATGTCAGCATTGTGGTGTTATTTCTTCATTAAGTAATTCGTACATCACATTGTCGCTGCCGGCCCCATTCCCTGTCCCTCTCTCTCTCTCCGTGAAAGTCCGTTGTTTTATAGCGCTGCACCCGGGGGCGGCTTAGGCGTTTCGATTTCTTCGGCGCAAAGTGCCCGCCTCCGCTGGGGGCCTTTCACTTCATTTAACCGATATTTATTTAGGGCCATTCATTTGCCTCAACGCCGTCCATGGATAAAGGATAACAAGAATTACGCGTCCGCGTGAAATGAATGCAATTCTTTCGGTTTCGGAGTTTTCAATGAAATTTGTTTTCGTTGAACACCTTGTGTTTGTGGTATCGATGGTGGCAGAGATACGTAGAGCGGTAAAGTGGAGGAAACTAAAAGAGGTATTTCCATGGGGAAAACAGGATGAAAACAAATAGTTCTTCATTCGACAGGCGCAATAAAGCGATTTCCATATTTTACCTACGAGCGCGCGCGCCTCGCCGTGAAACGAATCCTGCAGGAGCGAACGAATGGACGAAGGAACGACGGGCGCCCAACTCGAAATGAAATCGTTCCACATCGACCAGAAAAATTATTACACGTACGGCTAACTCCACTCAATACTTGTACTTTTCCAGCTGACTGCACCTGAAAACCCTCTTGCAGGACGACGCGAACCAGCCAGCAGGAAATGCGGAAAATGCTACTACATCCCGGCACTCCTTGTCCCTCACCCATACACCCAGCAACAGGACTACATTGATACAAAACAACCAAAACGTGCACTCGTCTGGCTTGCTGGACGATTGCAATTTTCCATCCATCCATCCATAGTTTTTCCCAGTTTTCCCGGTCCACGCCAATTTTTGCATTCCTCCTTGTTGCGCATTTATTTTATTAATGGGGCACCCATAAATATACCCACCGTCAACAAATGGGGACGGGGGCGTACTTATCTCCAAGCGCGCGAAACTTGTAACTTTTTCGAACAAGCTCCAAAGTTTTATCCGCGTGGGGGGCAGCCTCCAAGTAAAATATTTATTCAAACACACTATGATGGTAATTTATAAAAGCTAGGCGAAGACGTCTCCAACCGAAATTTATATCGTGTTGTGAAGCCCACGATGGAAATTCATTATCTTTGCCGCTTGCCAATTTTAAATTAAAATCGAGGTGTATCTCTGTGCGCCGCCCCCAAACATTATTGCCAACGAATATTGCGTAGCTTTCCCCACATCGCACCATGCATCCTTCATTATTCCTCCATCCCGAAGAAAACACCTCTTCGCAGGCCACTTTATATAAATTTTAATTCGGGCTTGATTTTATACGCGTTGGTTTCACAATAAAGTGCCTCACTTCTGTTTTCCTCGACTCACTTCTGCATCCCATATTCGAGGCATTATTTATTTAACGTCGCTTTAAGTGCTCGAAACTTCCCGCTCACTAACTCCCGATGATGTGTGCACGCGCTTTTTTCTTCGCGTTCGTCGGGAAGTTATTGCCCTTCTTAATATTCATAATGGAAAGCTTACACATGCCATAAAGCAGACGTTTACTATGTTTGAACAATCCTGCCAACAATGGTGGATGAATGGTGGTTTGCTAACCAGGATTTGTTTGCGTTGTATTATCTGATAGAAGGGTAACTATAAATTTTGACGTTTAACTTAACTTCTTGAGGAATACATTTTTGAACCTTCCTTTGGGAGATCCCTAAGATCTTTTGGTATGGTCGCCCATCCAAGTGATGTTGGATTCTGAGTTTCGGTGCTGGATTTTGTAATTTTGTGTTGATTGCCTGGAAGCGACATTCTCAGTTCTTGCTTGACGTCGAGCACCAAATGCGGGACGAGGAGGAAATCGCCACATATCGACATGTAACAAGAATGTGAAAGGCGTGAAGCAACAGGAAGGCGAACGCTTACGTGCAGATCGCTTCGGGGGCGGCAAGCAGCAAGGTAATAGGATTAAAGGATTGCAGCCAGCGCGCTCTTTTATGGACGCTATTAATTGCGCTTAAAAGTCTCACAGTAAAACCGTCTTCCCGATATTAGCCTGCCATTAAGCCAATGTGCGCAATGCGGATCAGAAACTTTCGTCAGGATCGCAGGATCGTTCTTGCTTCATAAGAAATTGTTTCTTATTTAAACTGGATGATTGCACAATGTAAACTCATTTTGAGATTACATTTTATCTATTTGCCTGTATTTATTTTAACAACTTCATTTCAATTTTATTAATTAATTGCACAATATAACTCTAATTGGTACTAATAAGCAATATACCAGAAAATATATTTTGTCATAGACCAAATGACAAATTTATTATCAGCATTCATATTCGTGTTATGATGAACAAATTTCGTCAAATAACCAGTCGATCGAAATAATGACCCATAATATAAATGATGATCAACTATCATATATTGAACTATGGGTACAAAAAATGGAACTCATCATGTGTGCTCCATTATTATTTTGCAATTAATACATGTTGCAAATATTGGGTGGACAATAATTAATGAAATCTGGAATGTTTTACTCAAATATTTGCGCCAACTTTGTCCCACTCAGTGCCAATTTTACATCACTCTCACACAATCAACCGACCAGAATGGCAATGCAGCAACACGTGCGACATGCGATAAATGGCAGCTCGAATTTTATGCGTTTCGTGCGCTCATTTCCAAGGTAATTAAATATTTTCGCGACAAACGAGCCGTGCGTCGCTCTCGTTCGCAATGCGTTAATGTGCGCTCCACAATGTTTTATAATATTTGCTCTCTCGGCCGGCGCCTCCGCCACCGCCGCCGTCACCATTGTTGGCCGTTAGAACGCAATCAGTGAAATCTACGCCGCCGTCAACGTCGACATCGTCGTCGTCGTCGGCGACGATCCAGCCACCACATTTTATTTTTTCGTTTACTTTCTTGCGTCCTCGTGTTCATTGTCAATGCTCAGCGAGACATGCACACGCAGCAGGGCAAAAAGACGCGAAGAGCGGACGAAGTTAATTGCGCGAAGTTCCCCTGGAAAAAAAGCGTACGAAAGAAAAAAACACCCACGCACACACAAACGAACGTGGCCAGCGTTCTCAGCGAGCGCCTCTTGAGCGAAAATTTGTCCACATCCGACATGGAAATGTCAACGAAATGAAGCCATTGTTATTCTGGTGATTCGTATTCAGCGCGGCGAAAAAATGCGAAATCAAAATTAATTATATTAATTTACGTCTTGAGAGGCTTCCACGCTCCACGAACGCGAGCATTTGATGATGTTGTGCTTCGTGTTCTTGCAGACGCGCCCCAAGTGGCACTTCAGCTGGGCAGCACGCTGAATCCGGAGGACATCAAAGAAGGCGACGACGTCTACTTCGAATGCAACATCAGATCCAACCCCAAGCAGCATAAAATCACCTGGTATCACAACGTAAGTGTCTTAATTTCTTGCTCATTTATCTGTCTCGCGAGCGGCAGCGTAATTAATTTTTTGCGCAACTTTGAAACGCAATTAAACGCGAACCAACGTTACTTCTTGCCATCAAGAAGTCGACGCAGAAAAAACATCCCAAGTTATGACAAGAGGAGCTACAAATAACCTGATACCAATGTAAGGACTCTGCAAATATTTGCAGTTGTAATTAATACTCATTCATATGCAGATGTTCAAAGTCGATGCGAACGTTGGCATCGTATTTTATGGCCGCGTAATTGCATAGATACTTTACGTATTATCCGGAAACGTCTTCGAAGGCACGTCCTTCCATTCATATTCGAGCTCTGCCGCTTGGCGCAATCGCAACGCGGTTTTTTCTTCTTGGTCCTTTTTGCAAATTTCCTTCCTTGAATCTCGTGACTTAAGGCGGAAGCCCATCGTAAAGTTGCCGCCTTCGATGCCAAGACGATGATACCAACGGCAGCAAGAACAAGGATCATCTTTACATTTTGTTTGCTAAATGTTGCCGAAAAAAGCGTTATCCTTGAAAGTTGACATCGTACCTTCTGCCAAAACCAACGACATATCCCCTAGGAAGATTCCTTCCTCGAGCTCACGTTCCATGCATAAAACTGATATGTATTCATTTTTTTACATTTTCAATTTTCACATTTTGAAATCTCCAATTCCATTCACTTTCTGCGGGGGCGGCTGCTTTGCGTGACATCCTGTATCGCGTCGAATTCTGGCGGTGGAAGTTTCGGTTTGGCAATCGTGACTTGCCGATCGATCTAATAAAACCGCCACAAAACGCGTAATTTACATAATGCGCTGAATTTACGATTTTATAGCCGTAGATTGCGGCATGTACGGCCAATGCCGCCCCCTCAGCCGCCTTCCACATGCCACTATTATACGCGTAGACGGTCGTAATGGCCGTAGGCAAATTAATAATAAAACGCCCCCGAAATATCAATACGAAATGATCGATGTAAATGCATTTTGGCAAAAAATAATAGGAATAGAAGTTGAAGTTGAAGAAATGTGGGTCTCTGAATTTATAAAACAATAAAACACAGAAGGACCTAATGACATTTAATTCTATGGTATAGGGACAATTTTATGAATTATTCAAGAGCACATAGCAAAATCGCATGAATATAATTATTTTGCAGGAGTATACTTTAAGTCTTAATTTTGACCATAAAATTGCATAATTTCAGAAATAGGATAATATTAAATTCATTCCAATGAACAGTTTGAACTTTTGGGGCAAACTACTTTATTTTATGATATTTTCTAAATTTCTTGGCAATTTCTTAATCTATTTTACGGATTTTAAAACGAACTAATAAGTTCCTTGCGTTATCTGCATTTGCATTCTTGAAATGTTCATTCAAACATTCAACATTGTTCAGTTCTTGTGCGCTTGTTTACTTGAAGAGCTCCAAGCAGGGCAGCACCCATACATTCCCAGCGCTCTGGATTTAAGATCCTGTTTTCCTTCCGGTGATTACGCTGGATTAATTGTTTACTACTCGTATCTTAACCCCTTTTCACCTTTATGCGCATAATACCATCTTACATATTTAATGAACACATCGCATTAATCTTGCGCGCGCGCTTCTCTCTACTGGTCTGGGCCGCAAGTACAAAGCGGACAAGGAGGAATCGTGCAAGAGATCCCTCAGCAACGGCAATGCCCGCCGCCGCCCCCGAGCAGAATGGGGGGCGGCTGGGTTGCATGTATGTATGTACGTACGCGTCGTGCACTCTCGCCCTTTCGCTGTTTTCGTCGGCGGGCGTACATATGAGCACTACCGGCAGCAACCACAGACACCAATACCGGGAGATGTAATTTATCACTCCGTGTGGGATGGTCTTTAAGAAGGCCCCAAACGCGCGTATATTTTCCACCGGATGCGAGTCTCAGTATTCTCTGTCTGTAATTTCGCAGCGACACGGTACGCGAGGCACGCATTTCATTTCACGCTTTGACCCACATTCAATTGGGCCTTCTTATAAGGATGGCGTGGGTCTTTTAGTGATTAATTACCAAATTTGATTAGTCTTTTTAATTTCTGTTCAAATTACAAAAATGGAACCGTTGAATTGATCCGAGATGTTTCCAGAGATGTTTGANGGGCCTTCTTTTAAGGATGGCGTGGGTCTTTTAGTGATTAATTACCAAATTTGATTAGTCTTTTTAATTTCTGTTCAAATTACAAAAATGGAACCGTTGAATTGATCCGAGATGTTTCCGGAGATGAAATGTTTGAATTCTAAATTTTTTGAAGAATACTTGAAAATATCTTTGGGAAAATCAAATTTTAAACATCCCTAAATGATATTCATGAATTCATGGTGATTGCCAAATAAACCCCACTCAAAAACATCCCTGGACGAAATTTATTTGTATCCTCGAAATCGTTGCAGCAAAAAAGGACATTAAATAAGAAAACTATTTACGTTTTTGTGCATACGCTTCACGTTTTGATTACATTTGGGTTCTTTTCGGTGGCGGTCGACGGCGGGCGGCATGGTGGGCTTTTTTTGTATGTCGAATCCATAAATATTCCGCGCTCTTATCAGCAATCTTCCAACTTCCAACTTCGTTAACCAATTTAGGTTTCCGTGCAGTAACAGCCACCAGCAGCGCGTTCGTTCATTGTACCGCCACCATCGCTGTTCGGGTGGCTTCTTTGGTGGTGATTTTGTGTGTTCTCGAACACGCTTTTTAATCCATCCCACCACGCCGAAAACGACCGAAACGAG